>CAUYTI010115652.1:0-34269 GCA_963575145.1 Galago senegalensis
GGTGCCCTGTGGTCCCAGTTACTTGGGAGGCTGAGGCAGGAAACTTGCTTGAGCCCAGGAGTTGGAGGTTGCTATGAGCTGTGATGCCACGGCACTCTACCCAGGGGGACAGCTTGAGGCTCTGTCTCAAAAAAAAAAAAACAAAAGCAGATTGGGCATAGAGGCTCCTGCCTGTAATCCTAGCACTTCGAGAGGCCAAGTTGGGTGGATTGTTTGAGCTCAGGAGTTCGAGATCAGCCTGAGAAAGAGTGAGAACCCCTCTGCCCTGCCACTAAAAAAAAAAAAAAATAGCTGAGTGTTGTGGTGGGCACCTGTAGTCCCAGCTACTCAGTAAGCTGAGGCAAGAGGATCACTTGACCCCTGGAGTTTGAGGTTGCTGTGAGCTATAATGCCATAGCACTCTACCAAGGATGACAAAGTGAGACTCTGCCTCAAAAAAAAAAAAAAAAAAAAAAAAAGAATAGAAGCAGCTTATCCAGCAGCAGCAGGCAAAGGAAAGGGCATGGACTTGAGAATCCAGCAGGCCTGGGTTCTGCCCACAGTGCTACCAACAACACCAGCAGCTCCTGACCACGGGGCCATGACCACCACTCATGTCCAGGGCCCCAGGTGCAAATCAGTCACATGCTCACACACAGCCCTTACAAGCTTCCCTCTCTTTCACCCAGCAATATCCACAGGCCCAAGGACAGAGCAGTGTGGTGCCTACCCTGCCTCCCTGCAGACCCCAGCTGAGCTCCTACAGGTGGAATGCCGGGGTGGGGGGAACCTAAAAGCCCATGGCCTCCTCCCAGCTTTCCTCACCAGAAGAAAAGGTGCTAGAATTTTCCTCCCTACAGCTCCTGAGAACAGCACAATCTCAAAATTCCCCACCCTCACTATTTGAATAGGGGGCTTTCTCACTCTCCCTTTGGGGTTCTAAAAGAAAGAGAAGGAAAAATAGCTACGAATGAAGGTGCCCGCCTGCCTGTCACGGAGCTGAGTCAATGGCATTTCATCAATATATAGCCGCTCTTACCCCACAAACACACTCACTCTCCTCCCTAAACGTGCTATGCAAATAACTGCAATAGAACCAAAGCTCCATTCTGACTTTGCACTTCCATCCAGGCCTCAGCTTCACTATAGAGATTAGTCAAATTTCCTTTTATCTTGATTTTCTTTACCTTATGTTTTTTAAAACAGGTCTTTTTACTATGGTCTCAAAATCTCCCTTCCTGAAAGTTCAATAAGAGAAATACAAGGCCATCAAATAGCTTTCTCATGAGTCTGTGAGGAAGGTAAAGGCCGAGCCATTATGTCAGGGCCCAGGCACCCAGCAGCACTGCCTGTGGAGCAGGGAAGTCGGTTATGCCATGGAGTCTCCCCTGGGACAGTTATAAATAGTGTGATGACACTCAAAGGCTAAGTACTTACCAAAATTTAGCTGTCCACCCTGTGGGTTACTAATGTTTGACTCATTTGCAGACTGTCCATAATGATTATAAATAAAGTCACCACTCCCAGGGGTGAGGGTAGAAGGGCCCACTGCCAACGCTTGCCCTCCCCCAGGGACAAGTGTGACTTGTAAAGATAAAATGTGTGTCTTGGGCCCTTAGCAGCTGGCTCTGAGGTTCCTGCCTGCAGCCAAACCGTTTATACACATTCTGCTGCCTTCTGCAAATCTGTCCTGCAGGTTGTCCAGGGGGGCAGGGGGGTCCACAGAAAGCGCTCTGTCCTATTCTTACTTTCCCATTATGCCTGAAACCACTGGCACCTGTGCCCTAACACCTCCTCCAAAACATCAGGATATCCTCTGACCACTGACAGCCTGTCCTAGAGCAACACAGGGTCTCAGCACAAGGTACAGGGACAGCTGCCCAGCCAAGCCCAGGGAGGGCAGAGAGCAGAAGCAGGGCCAGTGGTGCCACTCAGTCACTTGGCCTGGAGGCTGCAGGTGGACTCACTGACCTCTGTAAGGTCAGCAAAGAGACAAACAGCATGTTTGCCTAAGGGACACCATTCTCTTTAAAGAGTTAATGACCAAGGGGACCAGGCTTCCTGGGGCAAGCAGAGAAGCCTGAACTATCAGGGTGGCCTGAAGGTGATCTGAAGAAGGAAGATAAGGAGAGGTGAGAAAATATGGCTATAGACAGGGTAACCAGCAGGTGCCTTCCCAGTGACCTCTTTCTGTAGCCTGGGTTATTCCCCCAACAAGGCCCACAGGGTTGGCAGGGAGGAGCAAAGAAGCAGGAAGTCAGTGGGTCGGGCAGGAGCTGGGCATGCAGGGCAAAGGACAGGCTCAGCCTGGGAGGTGAAACTCCAGCCAGTTTCAAGGCTGGGGCAGGGGTATGTTTGAGTCACCCTGAGGTACCAGTGTTTCCATCCTCCCTGAAGCCACCCACAGCCCAATGCCTGGGGTCCCTGAGTAACAAGGCCCACTGGTGACTTGCCAGCTAGACAGAGGTACCAGCTCAGCTGCCAACATGATGGCAGGGAGAGGGTGATAAAGTCCAAGCCTAGGGAGGAGGGGTGGGCAGGCAGGCCCCCACCCCCCAGCCCTAACTCTCAGCACCAGTGAAGAAAGCACAGCAGGTGACCTCAGGCTATACAGTGGGTTGGGTGTGCCCCAAACCAGCTCTCATACATAACTCCAAGAACAACTCCCCAGACCCTCACTTTTCTGACCTTGACAGGCAAACAGACAAAGTCGCTAGGATTTCTCTATAGGGTCTCTAGACCCAGCCCTTATTGTGCTATCTGAGCCTTCTGAGGGTAAATCCACATATTTAAAAATATGAAAAAAATTCTAGACTTTTCTTCTCACTCAGTTCGAGCCCATTGTGGCCACCTCAGGCATCTCTGCAGTCAGTCTCTGGCCTGGCCTAGCCTCATAGTTAAACAGCCCCCCTTACCTGGGCTGCCTGCCCCATTGCAGGATGATGCCTCCAGCAGAGTTTCCTCCCTCCTCCCAGCACCAATGCCTTTGTAAGGGTGGGAGCTGAGATGGTCTGTCCCCCTTGCTTAACCTCTTCATTGGCTCCATCTGCATTAATTCTGAATATGCTCAGGATACATGTATGTTCCTTTTCAAGAGACCCAGGCCTCTTTGGTGAGGTCCTTCCCCAATAACAAATGCCAGCCAAAGCCAGGTAAACAGGAAGGTCACAACCCCATGGAAAAAAAGCAGGGAGTTCAGAAAGCAGCAGCTCAGGCACAAGGTTAGTAAATCTTCAATCACTTCAATCACCAGCTCAGCTGCCAACACAATGGCAGGGAGGAGGTGATGAAGTCCAAGCCTGGGGAGGAGAGGAGGGCAGGCAGGCCCCCAGCCATAACTCTGGGGGTGGAAAGTATATTCCCTCCCAAGAGTATTTGAGTGGGAACTGCCACCATCAGGACAGAATTACCCAATCTGACTAGGGTCCCTGAGGTCATCCTGTCCATCCACCTGCCTCCAGATGTGTCAGTAAAGCAACTAGACACACAAAGCTCTCCAGCAAAAGAGAGTGCCACCCATCCCTCCCCAGGGGCCAGAGAATGTTTCTGAGGTCTTCTAGGTGGTAACTCTTCCTTCGGACCCAAACCCTCTTGCTGTACACAGATAGAGTCCATTTCCTCCATAAAACTGGGAAACAGATATGCACATCCCCACCACAGACCCATGTTTAAAGGTGGAAGACATCAGATCCAGTCCCTTCTCCAGAGCTTCTTCCCTTTAAGATACTTCTCACTTCATAGATAAGTTTTAGTTCCCCATCTGCTAGGGCTCCAACTATTTCTAGAATCAGAGATAGATAAGAGAAAAAAGACATCACTTTTCCTCTTATCATCATCATCTTCAATTACACGGTCACACATTATGGAGCAGGCACTGTATTGAGTACCTTACACTTACCTAAGTTACTTCTCCCCACCTGATAGCAGGAAAACTGGGCTGGCCTTCGATATCAATCTCTGGTGTTTAAAGAAAAGAAAAAAACCTACATGACTTGTCCAAGATCACACAACTGGAAGTGGCAAATCTGGGATTCCAACTTTTGTCTAGTTTTTTTTTTTTTTTAATGGTCCCATTTGCCTCCAGAAGAGAAATATCCATCTTGGCTCTGCTGTGTCCACAGGACCTGGCACAAAGGAGGCACCCAGAAAATACTTGTCCCATAAACGACTCAAAACATAGACAGACAGATGGAAGGACAGGTGGGAAGACAGGCATGTCACAACAAGCTCTCTTATCACAATTGCAGCCCCAAGGTGCACCAGAAGTGGCCACCTCATCAGCTGAAGCAAGCAGAACATTCTCAGCTGCTGCCCTCTCTGTGCTGCCATCAGCTAGAGGGTCACCAACGTGGAAATGAGAGAAGCCACACACCTCAACCTTAGGTGGTCTCACCTCTCATTCACTGGAAGTCTGCCTTCCCCAGTGCTGGGAAAGCCCCAGCCCCTGAGTTCTCCATCAGGATGGCACCTGCCCAGGCAGAGAAGAGGTACCTTTCCTGTCAGTGATGAGCTTCTCACCACACTAAGACAAATGTGCACAGTCCCCAGTCTGGGGACTGTGCACAGCCACTGCCTCTAGGAAGAGCCCTGGCCACGGTGTCACTGAAAGGGAGGCACTAGTGTTGCCCCTTGTCACTCACCCCCCCAGGACTTAAGCCTTCATCTCTTTCCCCAGTGAGGACCCTTGGTCCTCCCAGAGGGTGACAGAAAGCCAAGGCAGTGAGCAGGGCAGCTGCCAGCCCCTCTCCGGAGTGCCCAGCAGAAGAGGCAATTCTGAGAAGGCAGCGAGCAGACGCAGAGGCTCACTACAGGGATGACTAAGTGAGCTGCGACTCCAGGGGAAACCCTACTCGCTTCTGCTAATGGAGGGGCTCATCCTTGAGCTATTTAGACTAAGGCTGCTTCCAGCTGCTGCCCTCAACTGGGGCAGTCCACTCAGAGCAGGTAGGTCCTCGAAGGACCCTCTACCTGGAAATCTGGTTTTGGCTGTTAGGATTGTCTGACAGGCCTGCCCCACCCGTTCCCAGGGCAGGCAAGTCTACCCACCCTGGGTAAAGAGAGCTGCTGGGAATGGGGGAAATCCGATCAGCACCTCCTAGGTTTTTGTGGCTGGATTTCAACAAGGAATGTGACAGTCTCACAGCAGCTGTGCCCTGCCTGAACAAGCTCTATTTGAAACCTCCAACAGCTGAACCCCTCCCAGCTCTCTGCCAGCCAGTCCAGCCACCCCTGCCCAAAACGACAAATAAATAGAGAAATCTAAGCAAAAAGCAGGCATATGCATACATGCATATACCCCCCCCTCAACAAACTGAGGTGAGGGGCATAACTGGAAAAGCCAGGATCCCCATCTCCAAGCCCACAGCAGGAGGCCCCTCTGCAAGCATCAGAGGAAACCCACCTTTTACAATCTCCGTTCCCAGCGGGAGGGAAGCCCCCTCCTCCATCTTGGGGCTGGACTAAGGCTGGAGCAGGGGCCGGTGCCTGCTGCTCTCCATCTGGGCACTCACTCACACATACCCTCATCTTTATTTATCCCAAAAGAAGGAGTTGGGGTGGGAGGGGAGAACTGTGCCTGAGCTGGGGGCGCAGACACCCAGGGACCACCAGGAAGCTCTGTCATCCCATCCCAAGGAGAGGTGTTCCCCCCAGTCAGTGCCAAGGCAGCGCCCATCTGCTCTGCCCGGGTAACACCTGTAGCCATTTTTATCAGGAGATGTTTATGAAGGAGAAGCAGGTTTATTCTGGGTCCTCATTCCCGAGGGAAAGAGCCACTGATTTCCTCCACCTATATTTTCACTCTTATGCCCTCAGGAGACTCGGATCACCGGTGGTTTTCTATTTGCTATTTGCGGGAGTCTCTCTAAGAAGAGGGAAATGGAAACTTGAGAAGGGAGGGAAGGGACTTGGGCAATGGCACTGGCACTGGCACGGGATCCCCATCCCCCACTCAGACATTTATTTCTTTTTTATCCTCAGGAAAATGGAGTGGAGCAGGGAGGGGAGGAGAGGGGGAGTCACAGGAACTGGCAAGTACATCAAGGCAGAGTGTAATTAATTGGTGCGTTAAGCTGCTGGGCTCTGCTTTAGTACAGTGAGCCGGGGGAAAAGGGATTTCTCAGAGGGGATTCTTTAATCCTACCTAACCCAAAGACTGCAAATTAGACACTGTATGGAAGGGAGGAATGAATTCTCCTGGGATCAAGGAGGAAAACCATGGGAAGTTGGAGTGTTCCACATAACTAAGCAAATGCCTGTCACCACCACCACCTCTCTGCCCCTCTCCCTCTGCATCTCATTCTCTCTCTCTCTCTCAAGATCTCTCTCTTTATCTACATATTCCTTTTGTTCAAGGTATAAAGAGAAACCACAGCCCCTACCTTTGAGTACAAACCCCAAGAGAGCTCGGTCTCTATCACCATAACAACAATTCCAAACATCCCAAAAATCAGAGCATAGTCACTCAGCCGCTTTCTCTTTTCAAACAGGGCCCTCCTGTGTCCCAGCTTATAGCCAATGTTTTGGTTTTTCCGCTTGTTGGCTTTGGGGAAGGTGGTGGTGCTGCTGGCGGTGCCGGCATGCTGGTGGTTGTGGGTGGCGTTGGGGTGGTGCAGCAGGGTCTGGTGGGCATGGTTGTCCTCACGGGAGGAGATGACAATCTCCGGGGGGTTGCCAGGGCTGAAGAGCTGGAGGGCTTGGCCCTCGGGCTCGGCCTCTATGAGGTTCCTTCGAGAGGCGCTGAGGCGACTGAGGGGTTTCATGACCCCACCGCTGTACTTGCAGGAGCTCATGGCGATCTCCGTGAAGGGGTTGCTGTCCCGCCGGTGCACCAGGGGGCTGGCCTGCCGGTGTCGGCTACCTCCACCAGGCCCACTTGTGGCTGTGGAACTTGGAGAGTGGCCAAGCAAGTGGTCATTGAGATTGAGCTGGCTGCCTTGCCTGGAGGAAGGGTGGAGGATGGTGGTAGAGTTGGAGGAAGGGGGGGCCCTGAAAGCGGTGGGCGAGGACAGCAGCAAGCCCGGGTGCACGGGCTGGCCCTGGAGCTGGGCGAGCTGAGACAGGGGATGCGGCGGCTGGTGCTGGGGCTGCGGAGGCTGAGGCTGCAGCGAGGGTCCCGGGGGCTGCTGGGGGGCTGCTGGTGGCGCCGGTGGCGGCGGTGGCTGCTGCTGCTCATCCCCAGAGGATGGACAGGGGCACTTGGGGTCTTCATCCAGGTCCCCCACCCCCGAGTCATGGAAGTGCCCAGAAGTGTCCATCCTGGGGTCCGGCGGTACTCCCCGCAGCACAACCCCCAGCCCCAGAGCCACCCGCGCTCCAGAGGCGTCCTCAAGGAAAGCCCGGCGTCCAGCTCCCCGGCAGCTCTCGGCTCCGGTCCTCTCTCTTTGGCTTGCTTCGGTCTCTGGGGCTGCCTGGAGTCCCGATGCTGCCACTCAAGAATGCATCGTACCGGGCAGCGAGGAGGGGCAGGAGGGGGGCATGCAGAAGGGAGGGCAGACAACTCTGTCTCCGGAGCGTCCCCGGGAGTGCCCGGGGCCGCGCAGCTCCGCTCCTCCCCGGCTCAATAGCTCCGCTGGCTGCCTCCCGCCGCGGCCGGGCCGTGAGCCCCGCCCACCGAACAGCCGCTGCCCCCATTGGCTCGACCGCACTCGCAGCCACCTCCTGGCTCCGCCCCCGCAGAGGCTCCTCCCCGGGGCGGGGCTGCCGCCTCCGGCCGCCCCCAACTCTCGGCACCCCCGCCCCTCACCCACCCCCCCCAGTCCCTGGCCACTCCGGGCCCCAGCCCCCTGGCCACCCGCCCTCTCTCGGCTCCAGAAACCCTGAACCCCGGGCCCCAGCCCCCAGTCGCGCGGTGAGCCTGGGAGTTGTTCCCGCTCCGCCACTGCGGGGCTGAGCGCTGCCCGTCTCTGCTCTGGCAGGTGCGGTCAAATCCCACAAGCCCACGACGATCGGGGATGTGCGCTCAAATGGGCGATAGGAGGAGGAACAGCGGGGCTCCTAAGGAGGGGAGCTGTGCGCCACTACAAGGGGGCAGGGAGCCGGGAAGACGAACACCTATTAGTGGCCAGGTCTAGGACAGGTTGTTTAGTATGTATTATCCAGATACGTTCTCCAAATAGCAATCAAGAAGGTGAGCATTATGTTCTCATTTTGGTCTCAAACTGATGCTCACAGATGTTGACGGACAGCACGTCAAGGTCACAGCAGCAGAAGGGTCCGCTATTTCTGACACCAGGGGGATAAACTCACCAGAGTGCCTGCGACGTGAGTGTAGGTGCTTCTTGTTATTTGTAGCCCTCACACCAACCCTAGAAAAATGATGTCATCATTCTCCTCTTACAGATGAAAGCTGTAAAAAAAAAAAAAAAAAGAACAAGAACAAGAACAAAAGAAGGAAAGGAAAGGGAAGGAGGGAGGAAAGAAGGAAAGAGGGAAGGAAGGAAGGAAAGAAGAGAGAGGGGGAAGGAGGAAGGAAGAAAGAAAAGAAGAAAGGAAGGAGGGAAGGAAGACACTCAAGCACAGAAAATAACCAGCCAAGTGTCTCCTGGATTGTATGTATTTAAAGGTGCTAGGATTTGAGCATGGGGCAAGCTGACCCCACAGCTCCTACTCTGTCTCCCAGGGTGCTTTTCCACCATGATGCTCAAGACAAAGTGGTTGTCTGTAAGTATGTTCAAATTGTGGGTGGGAAAGCATCAAAAATAAGCTGTTAAGAAAGAGTCGGCCCCTCCAAAGCTGAATATGTGACATCATGGCCCCAGTCCCTTCCCCAGCAGCAGAGCATAGAGTCATGGAAGCATCTGTCAGGAAGACCAAAGACACCCCCCCCCATTGTTGCTCCCTGCCTGATTTGCCCCATGGGGCCTGGGAGTCAGAGCTGAAAACATCTGCTGGCTTCCCAGGTTCAGAATCATCATCATCAAGTATTTATTAAGCTCCCACTGTGTGCAGAAGGAGTTTCAAAAAAATGGGACAAAGCTGAATTCATTTTCATTTTTAACTGCTGCAGCCTTAGGGGTCAGAAAGGAAGATGCTGTCATGGAATTCCCCAGGCATGCCTGAGTTTTAAGAGGGAGGCCTCTTCTACTTGGTTCCTGATTCTGCATTACCTTTTGAGCTCTGTCCAGCTCCCTCCCTAGATGTGAATAGGGAAGAATAGGAGATCCATGCATGCACCCACAGGCATACACAGAAACATGCATGAAGATGGACATGAATGGACACACAAGTGCACAGGAGTGTGCACACATTGGCACATGCACACATAATCGTGAGCATCTAAAGCAACTCTCCTGAAGCGGGAAGTGGCCAGATGTGGGAGGGGCAGAACTCCTGCCAAATGAACCCACTTCACCCTCTGTGCATCAGTACTCACCTTTTCACACACACTCCCATCAGCCTTGATGATGAGAATAAGCATTACTTGTAATACCAGGCACAGCCCACAGTTAGATAAATAATTACAGTTATTCTCGTACAATAATCTTGATGATGATTATTATTAGTGATATAGTCATTCCCCACAGCTACAAGTCACAGCACCAGATCTGAGATGCAAGCCTGGGGTCTCATGTTTTCCCATGACCAAGACCCTCAGTACCTCCAGCTAACCCTCCCCAGCATCCCCTGCCTTCCCTCCCCTTCCCTCTGTCTTTTTTTTTACAGTTTTTGACCAGGGCTGGGTTTGAACCTGCCACCTCCAGTATATGGAGCTGGCGCCCTACTCCTTTGAGCCACAGGCACCACCCGCCTCTGTCTTCTTTATTTCACTCCATCCCCAAACAGAGCCACCTGTTTGGTTCAAGGATCCAAGTCATATGTTCATGGTTAATGATTTCTTTTCTTTTTTTTTTTTTTTTTTTGAGACAGTCTCATTTTGCCACCCTCAGTAAAGTGCTGTGGCGTCACAGCTCACAGCAACCTCTAGCTCTTGGGCTTAGGCAATTCTCTTGCCTTAGCCTCCCAAGTAGCTGGGACTACAGGCATGGTTAATGATTTTCTGATAAATTATCATTAACATTATATATTAGAGATATGCTGTTAGTATTGGGTTTTAGTGCCAGATACAGTTTTAGTGGCCATGAAAAAATCAATCTGGGGGGACAGGCTTTAGGCCTGGGCATTTTTATGCCCCCTCTAGCCCCATGAGCTGCCTCTGTCTCAGCTGACCTTTCTGGGCCAGATTCCTCCTGAAGTTCTCCTGACCATACTAGGTCCAGAGGGGCCTATCAGAGCAGTCTCACCATCACAACTGAGGACAAGAAACAGCCTGGCAGAATCCTGACTGCACCAGAGCCAATGAAAATGGGCTGGAACCTCATAGCTGACGCCACTGAGGCAGCTCACACCCAGGGAGGGGTCATAAGTAGGAGGATGATGTCATGGTTAGCGCTTGGGGTCTAGAGTCAACTGTCTAGGCGAGAGCCCCTCTTTGCCACAGAATGGCTGTGTGACCACAGTCAAGACAACCTGCTGACCTTCAGCTTCTAGCTGCAAGTTGCTGCCTCAATCTCTCAGTGCTGCACTGAGCTGGCCAGGACTGGCTCATAAAAGTCAGTTTCTCCCCAACTCCACGTTCAGTGATATCATATTGATAGCTTGAAATCAGCCATGGTGGGAGTATCTACACCACAGAAATCAGCAAACACTATAAATCAGAGCTTATGTTTTGCTGGAGAAGCAGTTGTTAAGCCTTTCCTGGCCGCTAAACATTTATCAGCACACCACCACTTTCTTCTGTATAGCCCGTGCACTCCACCCTCCTCCAGTCACTATCTAGGCCTTTGCTCTCCTTCTTTGTCCCAGTGCCACAAGCTCCACTACTTGCTCACTGTGTGACCTTGGGCCAACTGCTTAGCTTCTCCAGCCTTCAACTTCCTTAGTTCCAATGAAGTAGACTAGGTTAAATACTCTGTAACTATAAAGTGCCTACAGGTTAATGAATCACCTAGTAGCTGCTCAACCACAGGGCCTGGTCACATCAGAGTGACCCTCCCCTACAGAGGCACTGCACCCAGGCATTCTTACCATTGCTGAACATCCAAATACCACTGATAAGAAGCCCCCCCAAATCATCCCCGACCCCTAGTCATGTCTTCACAACAATCCTGAGTTGAGACCATCACCAATTTTATAGATGAAAAAACCAAGGCATTAGACAGATTTTAAAACATGTCCACAGCTGGGTTCGGTGGCTCACACCTGTAATCATAGCACCCTGGGAGGCTGTAGCGGGTGGATTGCCTGAGCTCACAGGCTCAAGACCAGCCTGAGCCAGAGCAAGACCTTGTCTCTAAAAATAGCCAGGCATTGTGGCAGACACCCATCATCCCAGCTACTTGGGAAGCTGAGGCAAGAGAATCTCTTGAGCCCACTAGTTGGAGGTTGCTGTAAGCTATGACACCATGGCACTCTATCCAGGGTGACAAAGTGAGACTCTGTCTCAAAAAAAAAAAAAATGCCCACAATTACTAACTAATAGCTAGTAACAAAGCTGGAATAAAACCTGGGCCTATCCAATTCCAAAACTCAAGCATTTACCATGCATCCAGAAACTCATATCTAAAGGATACAATCTTATGGACATTTATTAGACATTACCATGTGACTCACATAGCCACCCTTCCAGAGCTCATGGTTACATTGTAGGAACGAGTTATACTCACACAAAAAGTGTTCAAGTGTGTTCAAGACAAAATGAATTTATCAAGGGCAGGAAATTGTCAGGAGAGACTTCTCAGAGATGGTAGGCTTAGAGTTACACCTTGAAGGGTGGGCAGCAACTCTGTTCACTGCCTCAAAGTGAGGCCAGAGTTTGCTGGCCTCAAAATGAAAGGCCAGCAAATTGGGCCTTTTCAGCCTGCAAAGACAGAGACCACAGGGATATGGTGGAGTTTCATACCTCAGAAGGACAATGAATGTGAACAAGGACACATTCACCAAACTTGGTAAGGTGGGGCACTTTGGCCATACAAACTCCATATCAGGTGTGCAATCACTTTGTCCCTGCTCTCCCTGCCAGCCTCATTTGTCACCTTCTACCTCTTCAACCCCACCATCACCCACCTCTTATAGTTCTCCCATAAGCCACACTATTGTATACCTCCATGCCTTGGCTCACTCTGTTCCCTCTTCCTGGCATGCCCTTCCCTACATCTTCAGCTTACACATTTCTCTTTGTCCTTCAAGTCATGGCTCAAAGGTCGTCTTTCTGAGAAGCTTCTTCTGAGTTTCCCAAATCCAAATCAGGGGCCTTTTTATATTTTTAGTACCCCATGCTAACACTGGCTCTCTCAGGTAACAGAGCTATTAATTACCTCTTTGTGTGCTATTTCTCCCCTGGACTGTGGCCTCCTGCGGGCAGGGTGGTGTCTTCTTCATTGCTGCACTTGCAGGTCTTCCACAAAGTCTAGCATACAACTGATGCTTAATAAAGATTAATTGAATTGACTGAACTTGAAATGTAGGAGAGGTTAGATAAAGGCAAATAAAAGAAGTCAGTACTTTTCAGGACAAATAGTAGGCAGTTTCCCCAACAGTAAAATGAGTGGCATAGATGATTTCTAAAATTATTCACTTTAAAATTCCATGATCCATGGTCTGCAGAATCTGTTACCCCCAAAAGGTAGAACTGAGTAAAAATAAGTTTAAGAAAAGTAATAATTCATGGTTTATATGGCAGTCTTTCCCACAAGCCATGAACTCACTGAGAACAGAAAAGGGGTCTAGTTTTTCCTGTTTCCCCAGCACCGAGCCGAATAGCTGATCGTGAATATAATTGACTCATTAAAAGTTTTTTAGATGGTTACGTCTGCCCATCTAACTAGAACATCTACTGTGGCATCTTCCAAATTTGATAGAAAATGTTAAGTGCTGGCTCGGCGCCTGTGGCTCAAGTGGCTAAGGCGCCAGCCACATACACCTAAGGTGGCGGGTTCGAATCCAGCCCAGGCCCACCAAACAACAATGATGGCTGCAACCAAAAAAAATAGCCGGCATTGTGGTGGGCGCCTGTGGTCCCAGCTACTTGGGAGGCTGAGGCAGGAGACTCTCGCTTGAGCCCAAGAGTTGGAAGTTGCTGTGAGCTGTGATGCCACGGCCCTCTACCCAGGGGGACAGCTTGAGGCTCTGTCTCAAAAAAAGAAAAGAAAAGAAAATGTTAAGTTCTGTCAGACACAGATGTTCTTGCCTACAAGCATTGTACCAGCCTTTTAAAAAGTGAATTTATACAAGCATGGACATTAGTTTCAATAAACTTTTGTTCAGATATTCATATATTTTAAAAAATAAATAAATAATAAAATAAAATATAAGTTTCTTAGATGGATGGATGAATGGAGTTTAGAAACAATGACAGATAATTGTGAGTTTTCTAGAAAAGCCAGTGGTATTTGAGGGCTACTCTTAATCCTCTAAAATTAGTCTCATAAAGATTGACCACATCCTCCCCCAGATTCTGGTGGGATTGGTCAGCCACAGCTCTGGCCTAAAGAGCTCATTAGCCCATCCAGGTTCAGTCTAAGAGCTGCTCTTATCTCAGAGCTTTGCTACTGGATTAGCTAATGTTCTGATAGTAAAAAACAATCCCTATGTTTGCATAGCACTTTATAGCTTTCCTCCTGCTGTCACGTTAGACACTTCATTTGTACCTCCTGACAGTCCTGAGCAGGTATCTGGACAGGTGCTACTGCTCCATCCTTCCTGGTCCCACCCCAATAATATGAAGTCTAGAAAGTTCTGAGTGGCTCATTCTAGGTCATCAGGTGGTCATGACTTTGAACCTGGATCTGTCTGTGCTCCTTCCCATCCACTCTGCCTGGTAGGCCTCTCCATCCTACGCCTCACTCTGTGTCCTTTTCCACCTGAATTTAATTTACATCATAAGCTCCTGGGTGACAGGAGCTTAAAACACACACAAAAAAAACACTGCACCTCATTCCACACCCAAATTGTGTGCTGATAAACAAGTGAGTGAGTGAGTTTGTGTGTGAAGGAGAGTTCATGGCTTGTTCCTAGTTTGGACCAGGCCACCAGGAATGACAACTGATAAGTGTAGGTCTCCTATCCAGCCCCTGAGGTGAGGCCTCATATAACAAATACCCACCTAACACTCCCCAAGCCATAACCCAAGAAATAAGGCAGACCTAGAGAACAGCCCTCCCCTCAGCCACACACAAGCAACTCAGCTGCCCATAACCAGTGAGGACTCCTCAGCCCCACAATGTCTTCTCACATGCCCTGCTTTGCTGGAGAAAGACCAAAACTCTTATACCCTGTCTGAGTGTCCCCATAAAGGTATGTACAGCCTGACCCCCAACATGTAGCACATTCACTGAGGACCTGCTCTGGGCTTATGTGGTTCCAGCAGGCGAGGGGGTAAGATTAGTGTCCCCATTCTACAGAAGAAGCAACTAAGTCAAGTTTCAGAGAAGGTAATTGGCTTGCTGCTCTGTTCTCCACAGATGAAGAAAGAGGCCAAGCCAGGAGCCACACAGTGTCTACCCTGAAGCCACCACCACTTGGCTTCCAGAGAAAGCCATCTCACCTACCTCCCACTCCTGAAACCCCCAACACAAGAGTGAAGGAAACATCACAAGAGTGGCTCCACAGACACCTGTCTGGAAGAGGAATGATGATTCTGCTTCTAAAACCCTGTGGGAGGTCAGGCTGGCCCCAGCAGGAGGAGACAGCACAGCAGCCTGGCAAGTGCACTGGGTACAGTGTCCAGCTGGGAACCCAACCCATCTGGCTTGGGGCTGTTGTTTTGCTGCCACACCACTCTAGGCTCATGAGGCTGAACCAAATAGCCTCCCTGCACAGCTAGCTTGTGAAAACCATGACACCTTTATAAATTCTTCTCCTGACCCCTTCTCTGTGGCTTTGGTGTGGGAACTTGCTGTTCTGGCCAGATGAGTCAGGCCGGATGGGAACATTTATTTATTTGAGGAGGTCAAGGGTCAAATGAAAGGTGTGGACATTGTGTCTGGAAAGAAGGCAGGGAAATGGGCACAGGGTGCCAACATTCTGTCACCAAGATGCCCCAGCAGAGCTCACAGGGAGCTGGTGGTAGAGCTGTTCTCTAGGCCTGCCTTACTCCTTGGGAAATTATGAAGTACTGTCCACGTGGAGGAGTGGACATGTGCAAGGACCTACAGCTGAGGGCAGTCCGTGTAGCCCCCTGATTGGCCAGAGCTCAGCAGCTGAACCTCATCGCTCAGACCCCAAAGTCTGTCTACTTGGGGCTGAACTTGGAGAGAGACTGTCCCTGCCTAGCTGGCTGGCAGGTGAGTCCACTCCCAGCCCCAAACAGAGCACTGAGGACAGCAGCTCCCCACTGGAGCTGGTGTCTGTCTATTTTGTTCATTGCTGTCTTCCCAGTGCCTAAAACTGTGTCTGCCTCACAGCACGTTCTCAATTAAGATTTACTGAATAAATCAGGTTCCTGGCCCCAGTCCAGGCTCAGAGAAGAAAATAAACAAACAACAAATTCTTAACTGTTTCTAATCCCAAAACAGGCACCTACCATGAAAGGGGCAGCAAGAGCTCCATGACCTTGGGTGAACCACCTTCCTACAGTCGGGGCAGTGGGTGACCAACAGACCGACGGTAGTTTGGGCCAGAACCCTCTGCCAGCGGCTCCCCGGACTCCCGTCTGCCAGTGGCACTCAAGAGGAAAGGCCTGGGGTTCACACAGGCTTGGCTTAAGTCCGCAGTCCGGCCACTTGCGGCTAACCCGGACTCACCCACCTGGGCAGGGCCGCCTGGCCAGGTTTGCGAGGACTGTGGCGGCCTCTGCTGGCGGCTCGTGCGCATAACTATGCGCTCCGGGCACCTGGGAATCGCGGAGGGAGACCGCAAACAGAACCTAAATTTGGAGGTCAGCTCTTTTGCCTCTTTTCGTTGAGGCCTGCGGACTGGATCTGGTGCCAGTATCAACTTCTGTGAGTATTTTGCAAAGAGGGCTGGGCAGGGTGGCTCACGCCTGTAATCATAGCACTCTGGGAGGCCGAAGTGGGAGGATCACTTGAGGTCACAGGTTTAAGACCAGCTGAGCAAGAGCAATACCCTGCCCCTTAAACAATAGCCAGGCATTGTGGCTGGTGCTACTCAGGAGGCTGAGGCAAGAGAATCGCTTGAGCTAAAGAGTTTGAGGTTGCTGTGAGCTACCAGCACTCTACCGAGGGCAACTAAAAAAAAAAAATTGCAAAAATAGCTCCCATTTGTCAGGCTTCCTCGAGTTTTCCCACTGCTGGCGAGGAAAAAACTATATTTGTCATGTGTACGAGGCAAGGGCACCGTTAAGCCTTTAAATGGCTGAACAGGACCCGAGACACCTTGGGACCGCCCCCACATCCTTACTAGCAAGAGAAGACCTCGCGAGTTGGAAAATGACTTGCCTTAATTCCCTTAAGTTAAGGCCAAACCCAGGACCCAAACCAGGTTTCCTCAACGTGTCCTTTCAACTGACCCATTCCCTGTCCTATTGGACAGCCCCTGCCACAGCTCCACGTGAAGGCGTTGCCCCAGAGAAGGAAAGAAGCCCCTCCCCCGCTGAACAGGTCCTCTGTGCCCCGCAGTGGGATGTGAGGCAGGTGTCTCCTTTGCCTCCCTCCCCTTTGTGCCTTCCATCTCTCCCCGTAAACGTGACAGCAGGAGGGTTGCTATGGACACTGCAGGGGGCTCACCCTCCTCAGTAGAAATCTGAAAATGCCTTCCCTGATGGAGTCCAGTCTCTAATTGCCAGACCTCGGAGGAAGCCAGGATGCCTCACAGGAGGGACCCAGCAGCTGGAGAGCCTAGGAATTAGATGAGCCAGGGAGAAACTAGAGTGACAAGATGGAGATCACCCGAAATTGGAAGCAACAAGCTCAGCCTGTGGAGGTAGACTGACAAAACCAATGTTGATTTAGCCAGAATTAGAAAAGCAATAGTGTCTTAATAGGCTCCACATCAAATCTAACACTAATCACTGCTGCCAGTGTATCTTGGGCAGGAGGCTGTGAGGAGGAGGGGAGTGCAGAGGTCTAGGCCACATGTGTGAGCGGTGTCTGCAAGGACCGCCCCAATGGCCCTTTTGCTCTAATTTAGGAACAACTACAGGTCCCAGAGCTTTCTGAGCTGGACTCCTGGTCACTCTGCTGCCCTGTGGACAGAATTAGCCCAGCTCCCCACTGCCACACATGTCCCCTCACTTGTACCTACCAGGAAATCAGAACATTATTGCCACTGCTAGTGTCCCCATCAGGGAAACAGGTTGTGCTTCTACCCCATTCATCTTCCACCATATGACCAGAGACCTGTCACTCTAATCCTGTCCCTGTCAGGAGACCAGAGCTTTTTCTCCACCACTGGGCTCCCTACCATCTTATCAGGGCACTATCATCTCTTTCACCACAGCAGCCCACCTATACCTCAGGCCAGGTCCCAAGACATGAGGCTCTACATGGATGGACATAGGTCCAGTGCAGAGTATCCCAGTCAAAGATCGTACACTGCTGGGCAGCAATCGGCTTTGCCTCCAGAGTCCCAGCCCCACCCCATGGCCACAAGGAGCTGTTAAGGATGGGGCACGTAGGAATGCTAAACACACATGTGGTGGCCAGCATGGCCTTCTGGGGAACCTAATGCCTGGTGACTCAAAGCATGATCATGAGGAGGACAAGGTTAGCTTTGCTCTACCCTGACCACAGCACAGGAAACCCCCTCCCCACATACATCCACCCTAGAGGAGGCATGAATGGACCAGGGAGGCCCATCTCCATCCCAAAGACCTTGAGTAGATGTAGACACAGACACATGCATACACACACCTGCACACATATATACAAGGTCTGACAATTGAGTTCACAAACTTGCCACCTTGCACTCACCTTGGCAGCACTGTACAAACAGCTCAGTAAATTTTCAGAAACTTTGCATATCAGTGCCTCATAGTGGTGTGCATGTCGATGGGTGGCAATGAGTGGCATTCATTATGGTTGTTGTGTGCTTTTGTGTGCCTTACAATGACAGCCCTGATGGTCATTCTGGAAAAAGAGTTCCAAAACTGCTTTGAAGGGTAGTCTGGGTACTGGAGTTAGTGCATAGCTTCCCAACGGAAGTACTTCGAAGGTGACCATTGTGATGCTCAGCAATGAGGTATGTAGGACTTTTTCTAATATGAGTTCACAGTAGAACCTCTATAAGTTGACCCCCCAAGGGACTGTAACAAAGTGGTCAACATATGGAGGTGGTCAACATAAGAAACTAGGCCTACTGTACTGGTATATACATATGTTATATGATGTCTGGTCTGTGAAAATTAGGTCAACTTAAGGAGGTCATTAGCATAGTCAGGTGGTCAGCTATGGAGGTTCTCCTGTGTGCATGTGTGTATGTGTGTACGAAGAGATTGGGAAAAATATGGAGGGATCAAATGCTTTTCCAGATCCCCTAGTGCCTCCCTCTATGAGGCAGTTCTTGTCATCCCACTTTACAAAGAGAAATGGGGACCCAGACAGTCCAGGCACTTACCCAGGATTGCGTGATTGGGTTTTATGCTCTGAGGCCCAGCATCTCATCCTGGCTCTCTTCCCATCATGTGTTTGAAAGTCACACCTCAGAATGGGAATAGATGAAGCTACATGTCTCAGAAAGAATGTGCCAAATATAAGCCATTATTCTAACCAGGGAGTTTTTCCTACAATTTAAGAAACTGCCTCTGATTGTTTCTGAAATTGTGTTCCCTGAGTTGATTTTATGACAAATTGCTGCTCCGACAATCCCTGTGGCCCACAGTGGGAGCTCCTAGGAGGCCTGGTGAGCACTAATCCTCTTTCTGAGCACAACTTTCTCCTGCAAACCCAATGATTAAGCCTCCTGGTGGCCCCAGGAACTGGCAAATGTGAGCCCCAGAGGGTAAGAAAGGCCAGTGGCTTCCTCTTTACTTCTTGCCACTTCCCTTAGAGAAACTTCTGAGCCAGCAGAAGTTGGCTAATAGGGGACAGAAGGCTAGAGATGAAAAAGAAAAAAGGATGAGGGCCCTCCCTGGCAGCCCCCAACACCTTATGGCAGCCGTTTCCCAGAGCACAAACCATGGCTCTAATCAGTGGGATATGTCTGCATCTCCCAATAAAGACCAAGAAAGCTATTAACTGCCCTCAACCAAGGTAGAAGCATTAGGCTGTCCAGAGGTCTCGGGCCCAGAGACCTCAGCTGATCAAATTTCTACTATAGAAAGAAAGAACAAGATAGCAAGAAATCCTGACACTTGAACCCCAGATCTGAGACTGTAGGAAATTGATTTGTGTAGCAGGAATTTTCCATAAAAATATCTGATTGCCACAGATTGCCACAGGTTAGACAAGTTCTAACTGGAAAAATCTGATCTCCTCCCGCCCCATGAAATATTACAGCAGCTATGAAATGGCCGGCTGCACAGTGCTGGACACATAGTAGGTATCCAGGGGGTGCTCACTTCCTACTCTCTTCACTTCCCACCCTTCTCGTATGAAAGTGTTTCACTGACTCAAAAGGGGGGCCTGGGTCACAACTCCATAAGTTGTAAATCCAATGAGTATGATAAATCTTTGTTTCACTGCGCCAGAGATGGGTGTGGCAGAGAGGAGATGCCCTGTCCCAAAGGAGCATCTGACATGGGAGGGAGACATGAGCTTAGCTGCTCCCTGGCCAGCCTGGGTAAGGCCCCCATGAGGACAGAGCCCAGCACCTCTGGCTCTGACTTTCACAGGGAGGATCCCGGAGCCTTCTTGCCATTGTCCCCTGAAGAGCTTGGAGAAATGGAGGTCAGATCAGAGCCCACTGAAAGGCCACACTTGGTCCTGTAGCCCGTGGGGTTTTTGGCTAAGGAACAGTGCCCAGCTCCTCTGCTCTGGTGCCTGGCCTTGGCCATTCTAAGTAGGAATGCAGCTTTGCCATGTGGTCCACCAGAAGAGAGAGAAGGGAAACGTGCATCCATGTGGCATTTTGTCAGCTGCTCCAGAAAAGTGACAATGGGGGAGGCAGTGGAAGTCAGTGACTCAAAGCAGGTTCGGGAATTATCTGCTGTTTTCAATTATCCACATCCCTCATCACCATGGAGAACTGAGAACTGGGTGTGTTTGCCTCCCCCTCAACACTGTCGCTGGCATTAGAGACATGATTTGTACTCGGAGCGACTGTGGATAAAGGACTCAGAACGGCCTCTGTGTAAAATTTCCCCAGCATGGAAATGTCACTGAATAGCTCTCTGCGCCTGGCACCTCTTGGTCCCTTTAAAAATAGCTGGAAGATAAACATATCTGAGGAGAGAGCTCACAATTACTGAGCATCTGTGTGGTGCTCAGTACTCATTGTGAGCCAAGGAAACTTCAACTTGGAGAGGTTAAGGGACTTGCCTGTGACTTGTCACAGTGCGAGACAACAAAGCTGGTGCTTAAGCATGGGCCACCTGGCCCCAAGGCTCAGCCCCACCCCACCCTTTCAATGAGCTCAAACCTCCCATGGGGGGCCCACCTGGGACCTCCCATCTGTCCTTGCATCTGGTAAGATGTTTTCATTTGCCACCAAAGAAAGCTCAACTCAGGAGAGTTTAAAAACAAAAACATTTATTATCCCACATCCTGAGAACTCAAAAGGTAGAACAGCTCCAGGGGTCATGGAACCTTGGTTTTGTCTGACTTTCTGTTCAACCATCCTCCGAGTGTTGATCACAGGTGGCACAGCATGTTTGGGTTGTTCCTTCATCACCCTTCGAAGTCCAGGGACTACAAAGGGAAACGTGCCTGTCTAGGTCTCTTTTCAACAATGAGAAAATTGTCCCAGAAGCCCCTAGACTTTCCTACACATCTCATTGGTCAGAACATAGGTCATATGCTCAGCCCTAAACTTGGTCACTGGGAGCAGAGCTGGTATTACCATGTGGTCCAGACTGGGGCCTGCCTTACTCTGAAGCAGATTCTGAGGGGTATGGACATGGTAGGGGCTCAAGAAAGAAGGGAGGTGGGAGTATTGGCTCCTGGACAGGCAAGTGGTCTGAGTGCCCTTCATTGTAAGGGTTCTTGTCCCTAGAGCAGCCCCAGTGTAGAGTCTGAGGACACAGGCCAGCCCAGTGTCCTTGCAGCTCAGCTAAAAATGGGGTGAGGCACCAGCTTACACTAAAATGGCACCTGCCGGCCTCATTATGAGCTTATCTAGAGGACACACACGACCAACTTCATTAGAGAGACTGGGGAAGAAATCTTATTAAAGATTTGTCCTATCACATACCAGGAAAGCAAAGCCTTTCATGAAACTTAACAGGCAGTTCAGGTGATGGGAACAACTACCCAGCGCCGAGGTCTTTCATTTCCGGGAGAAAACCTGATGATTATCTGTCTGGAAATGTTTCAGCTCAGTAGGGATATATGAGCACCAGAATGAAAGAGCTTTTATACTTTCACACTATAAATCCAGCCCCTTCAAAAAGACTCTTGTCAAGGGAGGCCAATCCACTTTGAGAGTCCCACTAATTCAGCCCTCTCCAAACACCCTCAAAGGCAAGTTGGGGCTTCCTCAAATAGAGGAGACCAAGGGATGACCTCAAGGTCAGCAAGAGATATGGGAAAGAGATAGAGAAACACTCCAAAAAACCAGAAAGAAAAGGAAAAACAGGAGAGACTGGGAGAGACAGACAGATATGCACTAAAGGAGGAAGGCGAGTGGAAAAGAGGAGAAAGGGTGGGAGAAGGAAAACCGGCAGAGCTGGACAGACAAGCAATGCCCAACACTCACCTCTCAAGATTTCTTATTAGCACAGTATTTAGCAGGTGGGCTCTCCAGCCCCAGCTCCCCTTCTGGAAGCCATCCTTGCTGCATTACGTGTTAATCCCAGGGGTCACACATGCTCTTCTAGCCCAGCAGGATTCCAATGTTTCCAGGTCCCAGACCTGGCAGCCCTGATGTGTCTAGAGGGTTGCTATCCAAAAAGACCTTGAACACACACAATGCTCAGTCAAACTTGGGGTGAGAAAACAGCCAGGACTCAAAGGAGTTATTCTAACTTTATGAGTTCAGACCTTTGAACCTGACTCCTTACTCTGATTTCCCAGCTGGAATGAGGACAACAGTCTCTAAACACTTTTTCCATCTTCCCTCAGAGCACATGTAGGCATCTCTAAAAATAATTCCCAAAGTAGCATAGGCTCCATTTCCCTTTATTTGCTTCCTAGAGAACTCTTATTCATCCCTCAAGGCCTGGCCCAAATGATCAGGAGTCCTTCTCTCACATCCCCAAACAGGGCAAGCTGCAGAATGGAATCCCAAGCTCCAGGGTAATGTCTGGGGAATGTTATGTTATTGGCAGGGAAGTCCTGAGTCTCTGGACTACAAGTACTGTCCCACAGCCAAGCCATGCCCCAGCTGCACAGTGACTGTCCAGGAATAGTGACAAGACACTATGAATAGTGCTCCCCAGCTCCAGTGTCCTCTTCTCTCTCCCCTGTACTCATGTGCCTCTCTCTGCTCTCACCTTTGTAGCCTACTTGGGCAGGTGACGCGCCAAGTTAGAAGCACTCTTACAGGCACTTTGTCATCTGAGGAGCAGTGCTGTGCACTGGCTGCTCAACCAGAAAGCAGGTCAGCAAGCCCAAGAGCTTGTTTCCAATCATCTACCCTGCAAACTGGTCTCATGCTGTGCCCAGCCAGAGACCTAGAGATGAATGACATATGTGTCCATCCTCAGGAAGTCACCCCTATGTCCCAAATAGATTTGATCTGCTTCTCCTTGTTCAGTGTCCCCACCTCAGGCAGAACCCTGGCATTCTCCCAGAGGATGGGGGCTATCCTTGGTTCCTGTCTCCCCTCACCTTCTAGACCCAGACTCATAAGCCACTCTCAGCATCACCCTCCTTCTCTCTCCACCTCTAGCCTAAATTACTACCCAAACACCTCCTCACTGGCCCTAC
Source organism: Galago senegalensis (assembly GCA_963575145.1). Taxonomy (NCBI): domain Eukaryota; kingdom Metazoa; phylum Chordata; class Mammalia; order Primates; family Galagidae; genus Galago; species Galago senegalensis. The sequence continues at coordinate 22,899 of CAUYTI010115652.1, forward strand.
TCCCATCCCTCTAGTCCTCGATTCCATCCTCTATGGCAACAGAGAAATATTTTAAAATACAAATCTGATCATATTGCGTCTTTGCCTAAAACCCCATAATGGCTTCCCAGAGCTCTCAGAATAAAACCCAAAGTCTTCTGTGTGGCTTCCTGCCCTCTGTGCCACCCGTCCTGACTCCCCACCAGCTTCTGGTGCTAGCCACACTGCTCCACTAGTTCCTCGGAGAGTCACACCCCTCCATCCAGAGCCCTCCCTGTGACAGTCCTCTGCCTAAAATGCCACCAACACTCTCCCCCATCTTCTTTACCTGGCTGCCAACTCCTCGTCCCTGGAGGCCAACGTAAGCATCATTTCCTCAGGGGAGCTGTCCCTGATTCCTCAGCCAGGACAGAAACCTCATCATTTATTCCATTAATATCTTGGGTTTATTATTTCCTGACACTGTCTTTGCTGTAATCAAATTGTGTGTGTTTAGCCACCAACACCTGGTGTTGTGAACTGTAACAATCCAATTGCTGGAGTGGAGGCACCTGGGAAGCAGGTAATGCAGCAGAGACTGAGCTGAGCCCTGGAAAACAAAGACTCATGAGCCAACCATGGGGAGAAGTGAGAAGATACACACTTAACAAAGAGAAAAAAATCTTTGGGGAAACTGGAAACAATCTCATGTGGTTTGAGTTCACCTGCATGTGAGAGTATAAGAGATACAGCTGAAGAACCAAAGAGAAGCCAGACTAGACAGGTCTTACAACCAAGAAAAGCCATTTGATAAGGAAATCAAGGGCATAAAAGGATTTTAACAGCTGAGTGACCTCCCCAAGTACACTCGGCTACAGCACAGAGAAAGGATGGCACAGGATGGAGACAAGGAGGCCAGCCTGGAGGATGCAGTAACCCAGAGAGGTGATCAGGGCTCAAACTAGGTAGTGAGAAGAGAAAGGAAGGAAAGAGGCACATCAGGGAGGCCTGATGTGACAGGGGAGTGACAGAGCCAGTGGACAACATGGACGTGGGGTCAGGGAAGATAAAGGGTAGGTCCCAAACTCCTGTCTTGGCCAACTCGACGGAGGTACATTCCCTAAGGTAAGGAAGGCAGGAGGAAGACAATGTCAGGGCAAGATGATGACACCGCACTTACTGGACATGCTGGGATTTAGGTGGCTGTGGGACAACCAGGTGCATGTGTCCAATAGTACTGAGCCCCAGGAGAGAGGTTGACAGGGGTTCAGTTCAGCTCAGAAAACATTTATCCAGCAACTGGTGCTCAAAAAAGTCGGTGGCACAGAGGCCTCAGAGACAGAGATGGACACACAGGGTGCTATGGGGACCTAGAATGTGGATCATCTGCAATCTAAAGCTTCCTGGAGAAAGCAATGTCTGATCTGAGTGTTGAAGGATTATGGCATGGCAAGTATGGGAAACACAGAATACATGGAGTTGATGAAGCATGAAAGTACAAGGTGGGAGTAGCGGGAGAAAAAACTGGATAGGCTTGGCGCCTGTGGCTCAAGCAGCTAAGGCGCCAGCCACATACACCTAAGGTGGCAGGTTCGAATCCCCAGCCTGGGCCCGCCAAACAACAATGATGGCTGCAACCAAAAAATGGCCGGGTGTTGTGGCGGTCACCTGTAGTCCCAGCTACTTGGGAGGCTGAGGCAGGAGACTCGCTTGAGCCCAGGAGTTGGAGGTCACTGTGAGCATGAGGCCATGGCACTCTACCCAGGGGGATAGCTTGAGGCTCTGTCTCAAAAAAAAGAAAAAACTGGATAAAGGCCAGGCAGATAAAGGCCTGGTTGCCATGTCAGGAACTTGGAATTTAATCAGAAGTTGTTGTGTAACCATTGCAGGGTTTGATCAAAGCATCGACATGGTCAGGTATCTGACCACATTGGGATAAAAAGTCAGACCAAGGGAAATAGTCACACTTACCTGCCCAGCAGCCACTGTCCCCTGCCTTTCTTGAAACAGAACCCAAAGATTTATTCAGGCACTTCATCCCCCATGTGGCCATGTGTTTCAGAGGAGGGGGGGCCACAACTCCCAGGGTCCAGTTCACACATGGTTTAATGCTACCATGGTGGTCCTGTTCCCCTTAACAGTGACTGGCTTAGGTACAGGCAAGCAATAGCCAATGAAATGAGACAAAAGTCTATAAGAGGCTTCTGAGAAAGTTATCCTTGATTCTAGATATTGTTGAATCTGTATGGATACGTGAGCTGTTAGCAACTATGTCTACACCATGAGAAGAGTTGCTTGAAGAATATTGCATCCTGGGTGGCACCTATGATTCAGTGGGTAGGGCACTGGCCCCATATACCGAGGGTGGCTGGTTCGAACCTGGCCCCAGCCAAACTGCAACAAAAAATAGCCGGACGTTGTGGCAGGTGACTGTGGTCCCAGCTACTCAGGAGGCAGAGGCAAGAGAATCACCTAAGCCCAGGAGTTGGAGGTTGCTGTGAGCTGTGTGATAAAGTGAAACTCTATCTCTACAAAAAAAAAGAATATTATCCTCATTTATAAGTGAAATATGTTTATAATTTACCCTTTACAATAATATATTTCTTCCAATTTTAATATCAGATGTATCTAGGTGAAGTAGAATGATTTTGAAGTATTTCTTCTTTTTCTATTGTCTATAAGATTTGGAATGATCTGTTTTTTGAAATCTTTTATTTTTATTTATAAATATTGTCTATTTTTTGAGACCTTGGGAAAAAAATAAGTTAACTGATGACTCCATACTGAACCTCAGAAGCATTCTATAATAGACATACTCTCATTTGACAATGTGAATGTTACTTTCTTTGCATTATTATTATTATTGCTCAATTAAAAAAAAGAAAGAGTTGCTTGATGAGAGCTCAATGAGCATGGCAGGACAGAAAGATGAAAGGAAGCCAGGTGCCTGATGACATCACCAAGCTGATGAGTCAGCCAACTCTGGGACTACCCTCCTTCCAGCTTTCTCCTTATGCAACCTCTCTAATATACAACCCCTATGTTGAAGCCATCTTGGGTTAGGCTTCTATTACTTGCAGCCAAAATCACCATCATCAACACAAAGGGCAAGAATGGAGCTGTGATGATGGTCAAGAGAGTCAACGGGAGACTGAGGCCACACAGTGCTTCTTGTTGAAGCCACACATATGTACGAGATGTCCTTGGGTGAAGGTATGTGAAGTGGACTGGATATGTGGAGAGGGAAGGACAAAATTCTTCAAGAAACAACCATTAGAGAGAAGATCACTAACGAGAGACCCACTTAAGAGCCCTGGAAGGAATGGCTGAAAACAAGAAAGGTCAAGAAGATAGCGCATCAAGGCAGAGAGGGAAAGGAGTGACAAACATCCTTGACAGCAGAGAGGCCAGGGGAGATGAGGACTGTAAAATGTCCCTAGCCACAAGGAGCTCACAGATGACATTAGAGAGCTGAGTCAATGGAGATGGTGGTAGGGAGGATGACAGAAATTTGACTGCAGCAGGACAGGGACAAATGGAAGTTAAGAAAGTAGAGCTGGCTTGGCACCCTTAGCACAGTGGTTATGGCACCAGCCACATACACCAAAGCCAGCGGGTTCAAACCCAGCCCAGGCCAGCTGAACTACAATGACAACTGCAACAAAAAATGGCCGATTTGGGGGGACCTCTCCGAATGTGCATGATGCAATGGTACATTTCAAAACTATTAAGAAATGAGTGTAATTGTGAGGGATGTGTTACTTAGTTCAATGTAAACATTTCATATTGTATATCAAAGCAGTACCCTGAACCCCATAAATGCATCAGTATACAATGTTATGATTTAATAAAAAATAATTAATTTTTAAAAATGGCCGGGCATTGTGGTGGGTACCTGTGGTCCCAGCTACTTGGGAGGCTGAGGCAAGAAAATCACTAAAGCCCAGGAGTTTAAGGTTGCTGTAAGCTGTGATGCCATGGCACTCTACCAAGGACAACATAGTGAGACTTTGTCTCAAAAAAAAAGAAGAAAGAAGAGCTAATAGAGCATTCACAACTTTTCTTAGAAGTTGATCAAGAGAGGAGAGACTTACACATGAAGTAGTTAGAGTAAAATACAAAGACAATGGGTTGTCTGTTGCTGTACAGCAAATTACCCCACCATTCAGTAGTTTAAATAACAAGTATTTATTATCTCAAACCCTTTCTGGGTCAGGAATTGCGGTGCAGCATAGCTGGGTGGCTCTGACTCATAGTCTTTCATGAGGTTGCAGTCAAAGTGTCAGCTGAGATCATTGTTTATGTCTTTGTTCTCGGTGTGCTTCCCATGGGTATTTCTATTCACATGGTCTTCTACAATGTCTAATCTGCTATTAAAACCATCCAATAGGCCAGGCATGGTGGCTCACACCTGTAATTCTAGTACTTTGGGAGTCCAAGATGGGAGGATCTCTTGAGACCAGGAATTTAAGGGTACAGTGAGCTGTAATGATGCCACTATACTCTAGCCTAAGCAACAGAGTGAGATGGTGTCTCAAAAGAAGAAAGAAGAGAAAAAGGGAAAGAAAAATCATTCAATGTATTTTTCTCAAAGCATCCATGAGCTCCAAGTGACCTAATACATGCAGAATTTGGAGGCTCTGGGAGAAAGAAGGTTGGGGTAGGGGAGAAGAACAGAAAAACGCTTCAAGGAACAAGAGCCAAAATTATTCAAAATTTTGTTGAACTATAAACTAATGGAACTGAGAATCTCAACAGCCCCCTCCAACACAAGAAATCTGAAAAGAACTATACTAAGGTACATAATAGTCAAATGGCTCAAAACCAGTGATAAAGAGAAAATCTTAAAAGCAGCTGGAGAGATCACATATGGAGGAACAAAGATAAGCACAGCAGCAGACTTTCTGTCGTGAGTAATGCAGGCCAGAGAACATCTTTAAAATACTGAAAGTGAAAAAACCTGTCAACTTTGAGTTCTAAACCCAGCAAAATAATTTTCAAAACTGAAAGTAAAGTAGTGATTTTTTTCAGACATACAAAAGCTAAAATAATTCATTACCAGGAGACCTGAAATACAATCAATTTTAAATGAAGTCCCTCAAGCAAAAAGAAAATGATAACAAATGATAAAAATATGAACTTACACAAAGGAATGAAATCAACAAAACTGTTAACTATGTAATAAGCAAAAAAGGGATATAAAATAAAACTATTAAAAATATGTAATTAGTTTAAAAGTATGCAGAAAAAAGGGAAAAAGAAACAAAGAGTAAATGGTAGTTGTGGACAAAAAAATAGAGGAGAACAACAAACAAATCACCAAGAACACAAAAGCTCTAAACAACACAGTCAACCAAGTTGACCCAGTTGACACTTACTTTTTTTTTTTGAGACAGAGTGTCACTATGTCGCTCTCGGTAGAGTACTATAGCATCACAGCTCACAGCAACCTCAAACATTTTCACATTTTCTCCTCTGATTTTCTGGAAAAGTTGGTATAGAATTGCTTTATTTCTTCCTTTAATCCTTGGTAAAATTGACCAGAGAAGCCATCGGGGACTAGGGGTTTGTGAAAAGATTTTTGAGGTGAGACTGATAGCAAGGTGGGTCCTGCCTGGCATAACTTCACAAACAGACTGATTCAGGACAGGGAGATAATGCTAGCCTAAGTCAATCAGTATGTGGGTTCTTTTGGCCAGTTCAGGCCAGTCTAACCACAGTAAGTCTTTGGGCTTTTGTTCTATAGCTGGGAAAGTAGACATTGTCCTTTTTTGCCTATAAATGGCATAGTCTCTATGGCTAGTAGAAGTCAGCAATGGACAAAGCCAACACATTAGAGGAAGGAGGAATCTAAAGAACTAACAAGAAGCAAAGCCAGAGTCCTGATCAAACCATGCCTGAAGCTAATTTACTTCTGAAATTTTCAGTTATCTAAGATAATACATCTTCTTTATTGTTTATGCACATTTGAATCAACCTTTCTCTATTCCTTACAACCAAAAGCATTGTTATTGATATAGGAACACAAAAGAGGATTGATTAATCCTGTCTATGGACATTGGGAAAGTCTTCTCAGAGGGAAAAATCATTCAAACTTTGATATATAGGATGAGTAGGAGCTTGCCAGAAAATACAAGAGGAAAGGGCTGAATCAGCCAGGCAGTTGGGTAGGCCCTCCATGCCACTTGTATGATGGCTTGAGGGAGCCTAACTTCCCTGCAGGACTATTGCTGAGATGCTCATCTCTGATAACCAGACAGCAGCTTATTGCTAGTGAGGAGAGATGTTAGAGCTGACTCCCCCCTGGGGAAATGGGAAAAAACCCAGAGAATCAGCTGGAGAGAAAATCTATTAAGTAACAAAGGACATACTCCCCTTTCAGTAGTCTTTGGAATTTTAAGTCACCCAAGTTGCCTTCAGAATGGCTCTCCCAGCCTGCAAGGGCTCCCCACTTTAGGAGGGCCTCAGAGAACCAGGGCTGGGCTTATGCCACCTGAGTGCATTTCAGCCCACTCCCTCTGTGCCTTTTTCTGACTGGTCACAAGACTTTTTTTTTTTTTTTTTTTTGAGACAGAGTCTCAAGCTGTCTCCCTGGTAGAGTGCTGTGGCATCACTGCTCACAGCAACCTCAAACTCTTGGGCATAAGCGATTCTGTTGCCTCAGCCTCCCAAGTAGCTAGGACTACAGGCACCCACCACAATGCCCGGCCATTTTTTGGTTGTATTTGTTATTGTTTGGTGGGCCTGGGCTAGATTCGAACCCACCAGCTCTGGTATATGTGGCTGGCACCCTAGCCACTTGAGCTATAGGCGCTGAACCTGGTCACGAGACTCTTACAACAAAATCCACACAGCCTTGAAATTCCCAAGTAAGCACAATGAATCCTCTTGCCTCTTAAAAACCAATCATTTCCCTCCTGGGCTGGGATAAAATCTGGCCTTTTGTGTGGCCCATCAGCTTCACATTGAGAAGCCTCTTCCAGGGCCTGTTCTCCAGGTTCTCTCACAAGGCTTAGGGAGCACTGAGAACCAGCAGGGTGACGGGCCCCAGCAGCACATGAGGGCCCAGAATTGCCAGGAGATAAATGGCTTGCTCAAGATCACCAGGCTAACACCTCGAGGGGGTCAAGACTTGAGTACGGCTTGGCACCTGTGGCTCAAGCGGCTAAGGCGCCAGCCACATACACCTAGGGTGGTGGGTTCGAATCCCCAGTCCGGGCCCACCAAACAACAATGATGGCTGCAACTAAAAAATGGCCAGGCGTTGTGGCAGGCGCCTGTGGTCCCAGCTACTTGGGAGGCTGAGACAGGAGACTCGCTTGAGCCCAGGAGTTGGAGGTTGCTGTGAGCTGTGATGCCATGGCACTCTACCCAGGGGGATAGCTTGAGGCTCCATCTCAAAAAAAAAAAAAAAAAAGACTTGAGTACATACGTTTGGGGCCCATTTCTGGACCGCTACACAACCTTAATTCTTATACAGAAACTCAGAAAACTGTCTTCAGCTCCTAGCCAGCTCGCATGTGAGCAGCAACCTGGCCAGGATGACTAGGTACTCTGCCCTTCTGGGGCCTGAGGTCCCTCCAGTGGACCACGATAGCCCAGCTACCAAGGGGAGGTGGTGGGCAAGTCATTGGATGTGTGAGCCTCAAATCCCACATGTGAGCCAGTGACCAACTGCCATGTGGAGAATGGGAGTCACACAGGCTCTCTGCACAATCCCCACAGCCAGCCCTCACCCTGTCCACCTGCTACCCCTTATTCAGGGCAAGGGAAGGGCAGCTTCTTACCTGCTTGGTGGGAACCACAGCAGAAATTCCTGGGGCTGAAACATACCCAAGGTCACAGTTTCTGTCCTTCTCACACAGTGACAGCCGCTGCCACCTTTCCCACACGGGTGTCCCCACCTGGAACCACCCTCCCTAGGCCTAGCGTCACCTGAACAACAGAACCAAGAGGCTCACAAAATGAGTCAGCTCAGCACACCTGGGTTGTGGGGACTTCCTGAGCTGCTCAGTTTTGTCCCACTCTGCATGCAACCTCTGGTTCTTATCCATCTAGTGCAGCCCGGAGAAGAACAAGAGCAAAGGTCTGGGGGAAGGAAGCTGGGCCTGGGAGAAATGAGAGGCTCCCTCTGAGCCCAAGTCTACCTAATAGGAGTACCCAGTAAGGCCTGTTCCCCCAGAAGGGACAATCTGCCAACTCAGGCCTCCCACCCACTCCTTGGACCTCCTACATTCTCCACCCCTGCCCATACCCCATGCCAATGACCTTACTCATAATATCTATGGAAAAGCTCCATGCGATCTGGCAAGCAGCCCCTCTACCCCCAGACCTACAGCCCACCCACATCAGCCCACTCTCTCCATCCCCTGCTGTGTGAAGGGTAGTCCCTGAGCCATCTGTGTGCCTGGACCCATCGTCCCCCTTCTCAAGGACAGGCTCTGTCCACCTCCTATCCCCTACTGAATTCCCCATCGGTGTATAAACACTAGGACTCTGGTATCTCTCATCTCTTAACCCTCCATCTCATATCCCCTCCTGGTTCCCCCAGCCCCATCCACAGCAAAGCTCCTGCAGAGAGATACTGCATCCTAGGCCCCCAACTGGCCTCAGTTGATGACATGCCCCAGCAAGGCTGCTCCATCATGAAGACTGCTGACCATGTGGCCAAGTCCAGCACTCACCTCTCATTGGTATGCCACGGTTGATGAGCTCCCTCCTGGAAGCTCTCTCTAACTGTTCTCTGCTCTGACTCCACATCCTCCTGGCCAGTTTCCTCCAGCCCCCCAAACTATGCCTTCTCACATTCCTCCTTCATAAGTTCTTTCTCCTTTGTTTGGTCTTCAGATGTTGGAGGCCTTGGTGTGGTCCCAGGACCCCTTCCCATCTCTTTTACTACACTCTCCTCAGATGATCACCTCCTGTCCCAAGGTCTTAAATATAATCTATGTCCTGATGGCTCCCAAACTCAAATTTATAGTGCTGAACTCCAGATTTCCCTGGAGCTTTAGACTTAAATATCCAACTGCCTACATGACTTCTCCATGTGAGTGTGTAATAAGCATCTCAGATATCACCTTGGGCAGAAAAATACTCTGGATTTTCTACCCCTCAATACACCCCTCACTCAGTCTTCCCCGTTTCAATAATTGATTGGCCCTACCAACTACCTAGTTCCTCCACCTAAATTCAGCCTTGCCAGCCCTAGGGGCCATCCTGCTCCCTCCTCTGGGCCTCTGGCTTCCTCTCTTGCCTGCCTTGTTATTCACAATCCATGTTCCATGCTGTGAGAGTGATCTTCCAATCCATGATTCAAATTCTCCAGTGGCTTCTAAAAGCTCATTAAAATTTCAAACTCCTTGCCTGGTCCAAAGAACTGTGCCCATCAAGCCCCGGCCCAGCCTCTGCTCTCATCACATCATCCTGCCCAACATCTTCTACACTCTAGCCAAGCTGGCCTCTTCCAACTTCTTCCCTGAGAGCTTCTTCCTACTTTCTGGCATTTGCTCAGGCCGCTCCCATTGCCTGGCATGCTATTCCTTGGATCTTTGCTCTTATCATTCAGAGCTACATTCCCAGTAGCCATCACATCTCCCTGGATGAATGCTCAGGGTAGCACCCTCAACAGTCAGATAAGGCTTTACTTCTCCATTTCTTCCTGGTTTCCCCGCCATGGGAATTCAACTCCATGACAGCAGAGACCTTATCACCTTTACATAATGCTGTGTCCCCAGTGCCTGGTACATGCCTACGACGTATCAGTTGTCGATAACTATTTGTTGGTGGAACAAATAAGTGTCCTACACAGGCCTATTTTGCTTTTTCAGAAGAGTTTTTTGAGTTGGCAAAGTCATAATTAGAACTAAATATTAGACAGATTAACATGTAAACGAGAGAAAACTGGGCACAGAGGGATGTTTTAGGAGCTAGAGACAATGCTTCAAAGGAGGCAAGAAGGCAGATGTGACAAAAGTCAACAGCAGCCTGCATTGGAAAGGCCTGGGGAACCAGCATAGTCATGAACTGCTGATGATAAAACAAACTGTTTAATGCTTTCGGAGGAAAATTCTGTAGTATCTATTTAAAATAGTCAATGTTTACATTCTCTGACCCAACATTTCCGCTTCTGGAAGTTTATCCTACACAAAAACTCCCACAAGTGCATGAGGAGATATGTACACAAAAACACTCACTGCAGCATTGTCTATAATGGCAGAAACTTGGAAACAACCCAAATGTTCATAAACAGGGGACTGGTTACATAAACCATTGTATAGCCACACAATAGACCACATTCATGTGTTGCTATTTAAAGAATGATGCAAATCCACCAGGCGCAGTGGCTCACCCTATAATCCCAGCACTCTGGGAGGCCGAGGCAGGTGGATCCCTTGAGCTCAGAAGTTTGAGACCAGCGTGAGCAAGAATGAGGCCCCAGCTCTACTAAAAATAGAAAAATTAGCCAGGCACTTTGGCAGACACCTTTAGTTCCAGCTACTCAGGAGGCTGAGGCAGGTGAATTACGTGAGCCCTGGAGTCTAAGGTTGCTGCGAGCTATGATGCCAGGACTCTCTTCCCAGGGCACCGTGTAAGCCTGACACTCCCTTTCATAACTGACACTGTTCCATACCTCTTGCCTTATGTCTCCCACAGGCAATGAAGTCCAAATGCCATACAGGTATGAGGGTTGTGGCACAGCCAACATTGGATGCAAATCTTGCTTTGGAGTGGAGTAAAGGAAGATTTCAGCAGAGAAGTGGTAAAAGAGGGTGGCGCCCATGGCTCAGGGTAGGGCGTCAGCCACATACCCCCAACCTGGCAGGTTTGAACCTGGCCTGAGCCAGCTAAGCAACAATGACAACTGCAACAAAAAAATAGCCAGGTGCTGTGATGGGTGCCAATAGTCCCAGCTACTTGGGAGGCTGCGGCAAGAGAATCGCTTGGGCCCCAAAGTTTGGAGGTGCTGTGAGCTATGATGCTATGGCACTGCACTGGGGGCAAGAAAGTGAGACTCTGTCTCCAAAGAAAAAAAAGAAAAAAGAGAGAAGTGGTAAAAGAAAAGACAGATTAATTGATGTTCTAAATCCTTTCAGACGGCACAGCACACACTTTACCCATAGAGCTGAATGTTTCTTTTCTTCTCTACTAGTTTCAGTCATGACTTCTGTGGAAGTGTTCATGAGCATTCCCAACTATCACACGTGGTAGTTGAGAAGTGCTTTCAATATTAAATAATTCATATTCTCTTAAAATTGTATATCTGCAGGTCTAGATGTGAACAGAAAGCTTTTAACGGCTCAGCGCCTATAGCTCAACCGGCTAAGGTGCCAGCCACATACACCTAAGGTGGTGGGTTCGAATCCCCAGCCTGGACCCGCCAAACAACAATGACGGCTGCAACCAAAAAATAGCC
>CAUYTI010115653.1:0-51053 GCA_963575145.1 Galago senegalensis
TGCTTTTTAACATTGTAATGGAAGTCTTAGCCATCACAATCAGGCAAGAGAAGGCGATCAAGGGTATACAAATAGGTCACAGGAGATCAAACTATCACTCATTACAGATAATATGATTTTATACCTGGAAAACCCAATGTGATTACAGCTATCAAAAGAAGAGAAAATAACAAATGTTGGAGAAGATGAAGAGAAGCTGGAATTCTTGGGCACTTTTGGTGGGAATGAAAAATAGTTCAGGGATCATGGAATATAGCATAGAGGTTCCTGAAAACATTAAAAATATAGTACCATATTATCCACTAATCCTGACTTCTTTTTAATTCCAAAAGAATTAGAAGCTAGATTTCTATGAGGTATTTGTATACCCATGTTCATTTAAGCATTGTTCACAGTAGCCACAGGGTGGAAGCAACCCAAATGTCCCTTGAGAGATGGATAGATAAAGGAAATGTGGTGTACACATACAGTGAAATATTACACACTCTTCAAAGGGAAACAATTTGTTCACGTGCTACAACATAAGTGGACCTTAAAGGTATTATGCTGAAGGGACTATGCCAGACAAATACTGTTGATTCTTCCCATATGAAGTAACTATAGTGGTCAAAAATCATAGTGATAGTAAGCAGAACGGTGGATACCAATGACTAAGGAGAGGAAAAAGGGGGAACTGGTATTTAGTGGCTATAATCTTTCAGTGTTGCAAGATTAAAAAGTACTAGAGACCCATTGCACAATAATACAAATAAACTTACCATTAGTGACTCATATACCTGAAAATGATTAAGATGGTAACAAAAGTCAGATTTGTGGTTAATTTTCCTCTAATGAATGAGTGCTGTACACTAGTTCAATTTCTGGCTTAAAGACAGGTAAGCCTGGCTTGAATCTTACTTACTAGCTGTATTTCCTGAGACAATAATTGTACTTGTTTTACTCTATTCTATTTTTTCTTTAAAATATGGATAATGAAATCAAGTTCAAACTTTAAATAGACTGTCTGTATAAGATGTGTATTACAAGTATTTACTCAATAAATATAAACATTGACTATTATTATTCATTTCTGTTGTTACTATGAAAACAGCTAGTGAGATCTGTTCCTTCAAAATAAATTAATATATTTAGTTTATTTCTAACTAAACTATAACTTAGGCAATTATGTTTAGTTTCAAAATTTAGTTCTTTCAAGCTAGACATTAATTTAGTCTCAAAATTCAGAACTTTCAACTGACTCTTACAACTCTCTATATATGTGCCAAAAAGACTTCATAATTGACATTTTGGAAAGAGATTCATAGTCTTCTCCAAATCACTCTTCATCTGGGGGTCCCCATCTCAGTGAATACTGAGATCACCCATCCAGTTCAGAAGGTGAGAGAAAGGGAGAAAGGAAAACGGGAAAGAAAGATACCTGGGAGCTTTTTTCTAATCCTCCCTGTCCTCCACCCCCATAGCCACCATCTTCAGATTCTGGACATTCCTTAACTCTTGAATGTGTTCATCAAGTTCTACCCATAAAGCAACTTTCCCTGTCCAATATGCCCTAGTTTGTCCCCTGACTTATTCTAATATTCACTTTCCTTATCTTCCTTCTTGCTGTTTTCAATCTACTAATCTGCTCTCTTTAATATAACCAGAAAAAAATTTAATCTAAAAAAGGCAAGTGTGTGTGCATATATATGTATCACATCTTGCCTTAAACTCATATAGTAGCCTCCTACCACTCTGAACAACATGTGCTCCCTTGACCTGGGTGCTGCCTCCCTCAGACGGCACTGCTGTTTATGCTCCTCTCATCACCTCCTCCTGCTTCCTTTCTGTAATCTTTACCTTCCCCTCTCTTCCACTGGAGTGTTAATCGTCCATGGCTTTCCTAGTACTTGGCTTATAGTAGGCACCTGTGATTATCTGTTAACTGAGTGAATAGATGAACGATGACTGTGCTCCCACAAACCTGAGACTACACCTACATTGAGGAATACTGACTTCGTAATTAGAAACCTTTGTTAGGACCACTGCCACCTCTGAAAGTAGTCACAGGTGAAAGAGAACATTTTTGACGACTCCCCATTGTGAGCTGCACATGGTTATTTTCTGAATTTCCTTTTCCTTTTCTTAAAATTTGTTTTTTTTAAAAATTCTCTTTCTCTTCTTTGTTCTTCCCTTACATTTTCATTTTCCTCTGTTTAGTATAATTTCATTCCAAAGCTGTTTGAATTTCACTTATTATTTAACAGAATGATGAGTACCCAAAGTATTATAGAAAACAAACAAAAACCCTCTACATATATCTCCTTATGTTCACGTCATGCACCTCTGATAAAGTGTTCAATCATTCTACTAAAGAGGATGTGCATTTTAATACATAAAAAAAAACAGAATCAATTTTGGCAAGCCTAAATCAGTTGTGCCAAAAGAAACTTGATGCTTTATGAGTCTGTCTGTTCAGAGCTATACGAGCATCATTCTATAGCAAATATACCTGTAGATAAGTAGTTTTCCAACTTACATCATAAGGACATTGAATACTATACATGTCAAGTCATACCGCCAAACTCACTTGTAACTTTCAGAGTTAGAAATAATCAATTGTATTTGACACTTCATATATATGTCATATGAATATATATTTGCATTTAGAACTATTTAAAGTTATAGATTCCATCCTTTTCATGACTCATAAAATACTGTATTAGCTAAATGTTCACACTTGTCCTTTTTAGCTTTAAAGGAAATGTCATATACTAGGTTTCAGTAAATGACCCACATTCAGATGTGAACCAAACATAATAGCTTCTGCCACTCACCAAGCAATGAATTGCTGTAAATGTAGGACACAGGGCAGAGGACTCTGTAAATTACTTTGTTTCACTGGCCATCATCAGAACCTGTGGCATAATATGTGACCTATTTCTATAAGCAATAATGCCTGAGGCTTTACCGACAGGTAGAATGTAGTTTCTCTTTTAATTACCTTTTGAAGAAATAATTTAACAATATAAAAATTTCAGACATATTGAGTACTTGTACTGTTAAAAGAAATCTAAATTATCAAGCATCACCATATAAATATGTGTATTTCAATAGAATATTATACAATGTTAGCTTTTTATTTCAAACTTACAAAAATTGTAAGAATGCCACAGTGAACTTGTCTATCCTTTTCCGAGTCAATAATTACTAAAGTTTTTCCATGCTTGCATTATTTTTTCTTCTTCTCTAACCTAATACAAACCCTATAGCCTCAATTTTATATAATTCAATATGATCTTTAAGTACAGAAAAATGACAGAAAATGGATGGAAATATATGTGTGTTGTTGATGACTCTTATGAGAATAACGAACTTTCATCACTAGACATGATCATGACAAATTCAGCAAGTTTAACCTTAATATTTTATTGAGTGTTGTATTTACAGAGAGTCTCTTGCTTTCTCATCAACATCACTAGCACCCTGTTTATTTACAAAACTGTCTTTACACTGTTTATCTTTACAGAAATTCTCCTGGCATTTAGTTGGGCTCTTCAACTTTTTAAAGAAAACCAGAAAAGTAGAAGTTCAACAGATTTACTAAAGGATAAAATGTCCTTTTATGCAAAAGGATAAAGTAATTCAATTCTGGATAGGTGTTGTGTTACTTGATTATGTTATCAGAATAATTGCAGAATTATTAATGTTAAATTTACATATTTTTTATTTTCCATATATAGCAGTAGACTATTATCTCCTTGCTTGTGTTAGGTGCCTTTATGAAAAGGAAAATATTCTTAAAACTTATCAAAGTAAGCTTAATTAGTTTGATAAATTAACTCCTTAACAACCCATCATGGAGCTTTTCACAGGAAAATGCCACCATCCCAAATAGCAAGAAAACAAATTTTTTCTTGCAGTTTTTGGCCGGGGCCACGTTTAAACTGGCCACCTCCAGTATATGGGGCCTTCGTCCTACTCCTTTGAGCCACAGGTGCTACCCCCAAAACAATTTTTTAAAAATAAAACTAAAATGCAATTAATCTTATGAAGCTTTTTATATTTCAGTGTGCCATTTTTTTCACTGTCAAAATATTTGGTCACCATCCTGTATACCATTCAGGCTTAGATGTTTACATAATTATTCTTTCACATAGACTGAAGAAGGAATAAAGAGGAGGCAGATATTTTCTGGGCAAAAGGAACAGAAGCCAGAACAAACAGGACTGTGATTCCTAATTAATTCAAAGTTAATTACATTGTTGATAATCTTGCACTTAAAATCTTCATATAGAAAATGTTTATGGCCGCAAATTGACAGTAATTTAACTACATTAGATCTTACCACATTAAAAGAAAAAGATGAATGTTACTTGAATCAAGCTTAACAAAATGGTAAAGACTAGTTCTTCTTTAACAAGGCGACTAGTAAATCATTCAAATGCCCAACCTAGAATCTCAACGCACATTAAGAGCAGTGTTTCAAGATGGCACCAGGCCAGATGGCCTCTGTTGGGCCATCAGTGAGGCTGAGTGCCAGTTTTGCTTTTATTTTGGTTTTGTGATGAATGTAAAATACAGTAGAACCTCTGTAAATTGACCACCCAAGAGACAATAATGGTTGGTCAATATAATGGGTGGCAAAATGGTCATTATACAGAGGTGGTCAATATAAGGAACTAGGCCTACCGTACTAATGCATATATGTGGTTCATATCTGGTCTGTGAAAATTTGGCCAACTTAAGGATGTGATCAACCATGGAGATTCTACTGCAGTTGGAGGAAAAAGATAGTGCAAGACAACATCTCATAGCTAGGATATTCTACTGTTTTGGAATGAATTGACATAAAGGTAAATAAATGAAAATACCCAGTGTATCAGTTATTTTAACAGAAGAGTTAGTATGACAGAATGAAGTGAAATTTGGAATTATTTCTGAGTTTAGATTCTGTCTCAGTAACTTATAAACACTAATGCTGATTTTTTAATCTTAGTGTATTAACATTTAAAAGAGGGGATTAAGATAAAGTTTGAATAACTTAATGGATATGAAATTGACTATCATTATGGGAAAGCTATATTCTAGTATTACCTAACTTGAAGCAAAATATACTTACCCTGATCATTAAACTGATATACTTCCAATTCTCCATCTTTGAATGCCTAAAAAGGTACATAGTTATGTGACACCTAGGTATCTTGATAGTCCAATTTGTATTGCAGGCATTTTCTAAAATCTCTTCAAGAGAGTAGAGTATTGATGCTGATACACAAGGGATTATGGTCTGGCTTCTGAATATTAGTGGTACAATTTTATACTTCTTAAACTAGTTTCAGATAGACCTGGTAAGATAAATGTACCCCAAATCACAAGGTAAATATAATATTTCCCCAAAGTTTCAAATGTACTCCCAAATTTAAAAAAAGAAAACATATTGTATTACATACTGGAGAATTAAGGGTAGTATATAAATACATACATTTTTTCCTCTCTGACTTTAAGGGTATTCAATGGAAAAGTTTTATAGTCATTGGCCTGGTTAATGTTTATAATACTCATCTAAATGTCACTTAGCAATATCAAAGAATTAATATTTATTAAACATTAAATTTTTTGTGCAATAGTCATTTTATGAAGATTGCAAGAAAAACAGTGATTTTATAAATTAATATTTGGAAATGTTTGGAAAGTGGAAAAAGATTAAAGGAACAGCTCATGAGGTGAGGTGCTTCAGCAAATAAATAACTTTATTCTTTAAGTTGGAAAACAATAAACCAAGGGATACTTCTGTGCTTACTGAACTGGCCTAGTAGAGTTTCTACCATTCAGGCTCTAAAACCAACACATGACTCCCAGAAGGAACTTAATCTAAATTATTTTTTAGATGATTTCCTCACATATGAATTAATTTGGATATTCATTATCCAAATTAAAGGCTACATATTTCTCATTTTTTTACTCTTTTGCTTAGACATCAAAAACTCTGAAGCCTTAAGGGTATAGGAAATGACTGCAACAAACAAACAAACAAAAGAAAGCAGATTGTTGTTGTTGGGTTGTGATATGTACTTGAGGAAATTATGGAATACTGAAATCTTAATCACCAAATGATTTCTGAATAAAGAAATGGAGAAAGTGAACTGAATAGAAGTTGCTCAAAGAAATACAAATTATTTAACACTGTGATTAAACAAGATTTGGAAAAAATGAAAACATGTAACAGATGATTTTATCCTTAGGTTGTACAATGATTCTTGGATATTGGATGTATTTCATCGCATCCACAGTGAAGAAACCAAGTTCTTTATACCATATGATTTGGAAATTTCCAATCAGGAGCTTAGTTATATAGTGAAAAGATCAGAGCAATGGAGAGGAGCCATTGGTGAAAGAAGGACGGTGAGTTGCTTTGAAATAAATTTGTTTTAGTGACTACACAATATTAGCAAGTTAGCATTATCAGAAGTCAAAATTTCTCATATTCTTGAGGTTATTTGCTACGGTATTTGACTGCTACCATTATGCAATCTTGCAACTTGCCCTTAGATATACATATATTTTTTCTAATTAGACAAAATGAGACCAGACCAAATGGTTCTTGTAGATTAGTGCTATAACTTTCTAAGAGAAATAGTCATTAGTACTGCTGTATTATACATTGGGAAAAACACCAGCATTGTGTAGAACACAAAAGAAGCCAGTGACAGGGTTGTCATTGTTGGCTTTAACATGGCTGTGAATAAACAGGAGGAAGGGACTGCTCATTCTGCCTTTCCCCTTTGGTAGCCGTGGTAGTCAGTCAGTCCCCTGGATTTTCTTTCCTCCTTCCGTACTCTCTTTTATGACTTTGGCTTCACTTTCCCCATCAGCTGTTTCTATGCCAGTGTCTCCCAGGGCTCTGTACACACTGTCCTCTTGTTGGCCTCCTTTCAAACTGTCTTCTGTACTGCTGAAGATTTTCAAATGCGTATTTTTTTTTTTTGCAGTTTTTTGGCTGGGGCTGCGTTAGAACCCACCACCTCTGGCACATGGGGCCAGTGCCCTACTCCTTTGAGCCACAGGCACTGCCCCTCAAATGCATATTTGGAGGCAACATCTCCCTCCCAAGTCTAAAACTGTATAACCCAGTAGCTTACTTCATGCCTCCAGATAAATGTCCCAAAGACACTTACAACCCACTATAGTCATATGCATTGTTTAATTAACATATATAGACTTCACCTCTATCACCTCTTTATATATTCATTCTGGTTTCTTTTTTTTCCAAAAATGCTTGACTAACAGCATAATTTATAAAAGGTCAAAATTATTGACATTATCCTAAAAATTAAGCAAAGAGCACTTCCTCTTTAGGAGAATTTTACAGTACCTGTGGTAAGCAAAATGCAATTTATCTCATTATTAAGTTTAATACCAAAGTGATTTGAGTTGAATAATAGTACCTACAAGTAAAAAAACATAGGAACACAGAATTATTTGAGAATTCATTACTTGTATTTTAGCAAGGGACGAGAGAACAGAGACAGAAAGAGAGACAGAGGGAGAACATAAATACCCAGCTGTTACAAGGAAAATCGAAGGACGCTATGAAATGATTGAATTATTGAAGTTTAATATTTATGCTCTTCTTTGTAAAATGATTTAGCTGGCCCATGATGGACAAGACTAGAACTCAGGAAGAGACCCCAGACCTTGAGTTTCTGTAACTCGTGTGTGTAGATATTCAAATAAATCAAAGAAAAGATAATTTGATTAAATGTAATTTAAAATAAACATATAAAATGTCTTTAATCAAAGTCATTTGAGTGTTAAGTGAAAGATTTTTGCTTCAATTCAGCTGGACACTGAAAGGAAATTCGTATGTCTAGATAATGGCTGCTGTCCCCCTAACAACATGTTTAGAATCAGCCACTACAGTGGAGAGAGTCATAGAGATGTTTATGCGAATCACTTGAAAATCTGTAGAGAACCTGTTATTTCTTGTTGTTGGGGTTATGTGTGTTAAGAATGTACGAACATTCCCAAACTTAGATAAATGGAGATATACTACATCTTCTTTATTTGTTCATTATATTTGGCCCATGAAGATTTGCTCTTTCTTCTGATTGACTTTAGCATATTTTTCTTCTTGAGCTGTCTTGTGTTTGCTTGTTTAGTTTATTTTAATAGGGAAGGAAGATAGCCCTGTTGAATAATAGGGCTATGTTATATATAGCCCTATATATTATCATATAATAATAATAATCTTGATAGGCTAATCTCAAGATATGATGCCTGTTTAATTGAGAGCAATCATCTATAGTCTAAAATGCTAAAGAGTGGAATAGACATTTTAATATAAAAGTATTTCAAGTAAGTAGTCTAGAATTCTTATGCTTTAAAATTTTGATCTAGATGTTTGCCAGAGTGTGAGCTATTAAGCATGTACTTCTCATTTCTATGATCTGGAATAAAAATTGCCCCATAAATGGACACTTTATAATATGGTTAATTTCCTTTTATTAAATTGACAAATGCAAAGGCACAGAACACATTTACAGTATGATGAAAATTTAGCATTATTATATTTTATAATTTTTATATTGTTCCTACATACAATTTGTCATTTGTGCAAAGACAGCCAGATGATAATTTCAAAGTATTTTACTATTTTTTTGATAAGGAAAGGTCACTTTCAGTAGTCAGAAAAGACATCATTCTATTAAACTAATTTGCCTACATGCAAATTTTGTCATTTTTACCTCATTAACTATTTATCATGGTGTAAAAAATATATATATTCATGAAGGGGCAGCTAACAGCCTGATGGAGCTGGAACTAATATTTTGCAACTCTAATGATTTTTTGCATCCTTAATTAGATAGCATAAGGTTGATATGATTAGGTCAGGATGTAGTGTTTTTCATTAAAATACATTTTAGAAGCTGCATTCATAATCTGCCCTTGCAATTAAATAATGAGCCTATGAATTTAATATTATCGACCCAATTATTATCCCATGCAAACGTATACCTTTAATAAATTTGTGCCGTAGGACCTTCATTAGCAACAGAAAGAATGATATTTCTAGGTACACAGATTAAATGGCTATAGTTAAACTTATATAATGGTTTTAAACATATCAAGAAGCAAAGCTACAATACCTAGGCATTTAATTCCAAAATGCGTCTTACTATTTGTTGAAGACTAATTTACATTGTAATTATTTTCTTAAAGAAACTACCACTTTAAAGAAAGCTATTGAAGCTCATAAAAATAGCAGGATATTAGGTAGAGATGGAGGATTGGAGAAAGTTGTGCATCATAGGACAAGGGAGTGCAAATTTAGAGATCCATTCAAGAGCAAAATTGGAAAGCATAAAAACTAAAATGTCTATTTCTCAAGTGTCTGTATTATCTGAGAACAACCATACGCAATTAGTGAAGATTATTATTTTTGTTGTTGCGTGTTAGAATAGTTCTTGCTAATAGATGGTTGTACCATGAAACTATATAAGGTACTTTGGGAAGGAACTGCCCATCTCTAATTGTGAATGTGTACTGGGAAAATACAGACACACAAAATACAAACCCTGTTCATTTTTCCTTCTTCATAAGAGTCACTACCTTTGTGCACGGCAATTGTTTCAGATCTTTACTTCATTCTTGATGAAATTTTATTATGAAGATTATATACAATTTATACTTTTTTTAATAAAAGGAGACAATTAAGAAAAACTGAATCCTCATTTAGTAATGGATAATCTAGAGAGGAAAAACTAAGCATAGTTAACTACGTGGCAAACTGCAGTCAATGGGTTGGTCTGATTACAGTGTTTACCTAGAAGTAATGTTCATTCCTATTTGAAGAATATAGTCCGGGTGGGGAAGAAAGCTTTGATTAGGGTCAGGCAAGGCAAGGTGGTAGCCAAGCACATAAAATGAAAACATGCTGATGGGAATCTGGGGTGGAGACATTTAGACTTTTCCATGCAAAAGGAGACAGTGAAGAAAAGCATAACAGGAAATACTAAGTTTGAGAACTAAAAGCAGTTGTTTTCGCTGAACAAAGGGCGGAGCTGGGAGATTAGCAGGAGAGGTTGACTGAGAACTGCAAATTGCCCTATAGTGGGGACTACGTATTTACCATAGGCAAGGGGAAGCCATAGAAAGTTTTAATTAAAAGAAAGTAACTCATTCAGTTAAGAGTTTGGATTGCCTTTGCGTTGAACTCTACAAATCGCTTATCTTAAAGCTCAAAGTCACTCTTTTAGCTCTTGTGAAGTACGTAGGTTAATGTACTTTGTTTCATATATAGTTCAATCTCCCACCCTTAAGAGTTGTTTAAGATCGGAATGTCTAAATTATCCAAAGAATTTCTAACTACCTCACTCAGTTCAATCCCACAATTGCTTTTGGGCTCTGTTTTCTGCGTAGCATCATCTGCAGGGGGAGGGATGGTTCCAAGGCTTTGAGCATTATCTGAGCTTGATGGGGACTTGAAAGCAGGAGAAAATAGATAAAAAGCCAGACTGGACGTAGCCAAATTTGAAATTAGAAATGGAAGACAGGTGTATGTGAAAATAGAAAGCAGGAGTTAGACTGAATCCAAAATAGATGAGGGAGTGGTGACTACAAAACTAAGAACTCGATTTTCCAGGTTCAAGGATAAACTGTTTTGTTTAGAGGATTTGAGAAGCAGCCACCTAACTCATGCAGAGCTAAGGAGCACCAGAGACATCAAAGAAACAAAAGGACATTAACGCAATCTAGATGCAATACTTTTGGTCCCGGCAATTGCTGTGCCCTTGAAGGTTTATACTTATCGGCCTTACCTGTCTCAGCTTCCACCTCTAAATTTACTGAAAGGCTTTGGATGTCAAGTCCGAGGCACTGAATTAAGTGCCCACAAATAGGAAATAAGCATTTTGGATGCCCATAGAGAATTCTTAGTAAAAGATATGTAAGCAGCAAGGTAGGGAGGTCAATGAACTGTTTTTTGATGAGAAGTCAGTAGACTAGATACTTTTTTTTTAATTGAAGGATTAACATTAATTTTTAAAGTAAAGAATATATCTTAAGTACCCTGAGAGCACAGCTTAAAAATAGGCCTAAATGATCTTACACAAAGGGGTTTCTCTTCAGTAATCAAGCATCTATTCTGAATTCCATATTTAGTGTTATTTCTTTCTTGCTTGACCAAAATTCCCAATTCTACCTAAGCATGAAACATCAAAACAGTTCTTTTTTCAAGGGTTTTGTATGAATGTGGACAGTCATTAGAACTACTGGCATTGTACAAGTTTCAGTTCTTATGCAATGAAGGGATTGATATTGAAAATATACTGTAGCTTTAATTTTAAAAAATATATATAATTTTAAAACATATATAACAACTGAAATTTCTCTTTTCTTTTGTTTTTTTAAATCACAATGAGCAAGAAGTAGGTAGGTCTGGTTAGTCGATATACATTTCTCCCTTGATCTTTTTCTGTCTCTGAATTTCTTGGATGTGTGTTTACAACATACCCAACATATCGTTAAACTTTTGAAAGGTTATTTGGCCATAAAGAGATTAGTTTCTTCTATAAAAAGAAAACTATGGATACCAACTAATAAAGGAATCACTAGGAGTTTTCTGAAGATATCTCAAATGTTTGAGTTTTAAGATTGACAAAGACCCTTTACATTTTGCTAAGTACTTTCCTCCTTCATTCTAAAATCATTTCTATTTGAAGTGAAGTGTCATCCATATGTTTTTGATTCATTAACACTTAATTTGTTAGCATCCCTTTACTGGAGCGCAATATAGCAGCCTTTTCATCTTTTTTATAAGCTTATTTTCCTCAGACACAGGAAATCAAGTTTTTCTAAGAGTAAACAAACTTAAACTCAAAGAGAAATGAGAGAGTTTCGTTTGTGACATGGCACCTAATAGCTTTGAACTACCTTTGCATGTGGTACGCAAATTTTTTCTTTCACATTCCATAAAAACGGATATATTTGTGATTGAGATGCAATATTCAGATTTCTGTTTTCTTATTTACCAAATCTTCCTACCATTTTACACTAATGTCTCTTCATGATAATACAGCCAACTACTGTCATATTAATGAACAAGTCATTAATGAAAGTTCTTCAATTGCCATCTTATTATTTATTCTAATGAATAATGCAGGAGCTACTTATCTTTTCATAATTATGTGGTAGGAAATGAAATTTAATGTAGAGCATTAAAAATGTCTTTTTATTTCTTCTTCTTCTTTTTTTTTTTTTTGGAAGTACAATGTCTTTACTAGGAAGAATGAAAGTCATTTTTTCCTCTCTTACTGGTTCTTGAGAAACAGAAATTCTCCAGCATTACAGGCATGTATATAGAATTGAATGAAACTAAAATACAACTTCTAAATACTACCTCATCTCTCCTATTGCCCTTAGCTTTTTTGATTTATCTTGTTACTACTATTCTTTGGCCTTTTAACAGTCACAAAAAGTTTGGATAAATTGGTATTACAAAAGTGCCACCACAATATCACTACCTGCTAAGAGAAATCATTTGACTCTTCACACTTAACTTTTTAATAGATAGTCAAAAGGAAGAAAAAAGATTTTAGAATTGAAGTCATATTTTCTTGGGAATTAAGGAAGGGGGGAAATAAATGGCTATTCTCATGGGTCAGGCAGTTTATATGTTGGTTCATTTAATTCTCAAAGCAAATACATGTGGCTTTCATTTTATAAATAAGAAAAGGGGGCATCAGAGAAATGAACTAACTTCATTTATTTATCCATTCATTTCCCACTTTTCTGTTGATTATTTTTGATGCACTCAGTACTTTTCTTAGGTGCAAATGAAAGTATGATAAAACGGTCTTTTTCTCTATATTTCAGCAGAAAAGATAAATAGGTAAGAAAGTAATTGTACGACAGTCAGGTAGTGAAGTAGTAGAGCTATAGGCTGGGCAATACAGTGCTAGCTTGAACAGAGATGACATTTGAAGGGATCAGGAGAAGATGATGGAGACGGATAGGTATAATGAAGGGTAGTTCAAAGACAAATTGGGTTCTAAAAATAAGGGGTACTCCAAACAGAAGAAGCACTGTCATGGCATTTTGGAGAATAGAAGAGTTTTTAGTATGGCTGGAATGTAACCCATGTAGGCAACACCCAGCACAACGTCTGGATAGGGAGGCAAGAAATGGATCCAGACACTTTACGTGACCACTTTAGTTTGACCACTTGATTTCCCAGCTCACCATCAATGTAAAGATGTGTTTTGAATAATATTAGCTCTCTACTTTGCCAGACACACCCAGCCTCCAGCGCACTACCCAGACTCCTTAAGAAGTTTTCTTCATTTGGGAGGCTGAGTTACTTGGATTGCCTGAGCTCACAGGTTTGAGACCAGCCTGAACCACAGCAAGACCTTGTCTCTAAAAATAGCTGAGCATTGTGGTGAGTGCATGTAGTCCCAGCTACTTGGGAGTCTGAGACAAGAGACATGCTTGAGCCCAGGAGTTTGAGGTTGCTGTGAGCTACGGTGCCACAGCACTCCACCCAAGGGTGACAAAGTGAGACTCTGTCCCTCCCCCCCCCCAAAAAAAAATGTTTTCTTGAGCTGCTCATTTACATTTAGTGACTAGAGCTCCTATTTACCTGAAAAAGAAGTGGTTTTCTCTCTCTTTCCTCTGTCTATATACTTTTATGATACTTTGGCTTGTGAAAACTTCCAGAATTCTTTTTAAATATTTTAGAAAAATAAGCAAAAGTTTTTAAAATTATAATATGCTTCTAATACTGGTTGACTTTCTCTTATTCATCATTTCATTGAGATAATCATGAAAATACTCCAAGACATACAAAAAGGGACTTACAAGAAATGAATTGACATATAATACAATGCCAAATACTAAAATATCAGTTAACAATTTTTCAGATTTCACATCATTTGCAGTCTGTAAAGAAAAAAAAATCACAATCAGATGATTCTTTGACATTTGAAACTGTAGAACTGAGCAAATTAGGGAAAATAATTTTCCCAGCTGACCAGGAAGTAGCAGTCAACCACCACACATATACGTAATGGCAGTCAGTTTTCAATTCACTGGAAATCTAGCCCACCACAGTCTGAATGAACAGGGTCTCCTTCTGCTATGTCTGGGCTCGTTTCAAAATTTCACATTCCAGCCTCTCATTAGTATCTCACTTTCTATGTCCATTCTAAAATCACAGTTTAATTTAATGTAAATGAGTGTAAAAATGATCCATGCCAGACTGTCAAGTGAAGTCAAAAACTGGAAGGAAAGAAAAAAGGAAGGTAAAGTTTGGAAGTTCAACCTAGAAGCTCGGGGTAAAAATAAATATAACACAATTTCTAAAGATTGGTAGGAAAATGGAAATTATAGGTAAAAATGAGTAATCAAATACCAGCAAATTAATAAAAAATGTCAACACTAACTTCTGTTTATGTTAAATATTAAATTACCTAATTTCCTAAATTATCTAATTCACTTATAACATTTAATATTTTTAGGAGATTATGAATACAGTTTTGTATCCTGAATTTTCCATTTAACATTTAATCAAGAGCCTTTTCCATATTATTTAAACATCTTCAAAAACATAACATAATGGCTCGGCGCCTATAGCTCAACCAGCTAAGGTGCCAGCCACGTACACCTAAGGTGGCGGGTTCGAATCCCCAACCCGGACCCACCAAACAACAATGACGGCTACAACCAAAGAATAGCCGGGCATTGTGGTGGGCGCCTGTGGTCCCAGCTACTTGGGAGGTGGAGGCAAGAGACTCACTTGAGCCCAGGAGTTGGAGGTTGCTGTGAGCTGTAATGACATGGCACTCTACCCAGGGGGACAGCTTGAGGCTCTGTCTAAAAAAAAAAAAAAAAAAACATAAAACATAATTCAAAAACACTTAATGGGCACAAAGTTAGGGTATATGACACACCTCTTGGGTGCAGAACATAAATTGTAAGAGGGACTCTACCTAACAAATGCAAACATTGTAACCTAATTGTTTTACCCTCAAATTAACCTGAAACAATAAAAAAAAACCCATAATTTCAGGGTGTACAGAATTCCAGTGCATATCATCATTTGGCAATATTATGATATACATTTTTATTAATATCTTAAATGTTCAATTATAAAAGGTTTTACAAAACTTAAATATATATGTGTGTATATATATATATTTTGGCTAGGGGCTGGATTTGAACCCACCACCTCTGGTATATGGGGCTGGCGCCCTACCCCTTTGAGCCACAGGCACCGCCCCCAAAACAAAATATTTTAAAAAGAAAATACAAGCAAGTCGCCGTAGACACATAAAATGCTAGCTAAACTCAGGCTGCCTCTTTGTAACCCTGATGTAGCACAATAATGAAACAGTATAGAAAAGCTTTGGGGAGAAACAACTTTAGACTCTGCCACATATTTACATGAAAACAT
The DNA here is from genome assembly GCA_963575145.1 of Galago senegalensis. NCBI lineage: Eukaryota > Metazoa > Chordata > Mammalia > Primates > Galagidae > Galago > Galago senegalensis. Next base: position 15,431 of record CAUYTI010115653.1, read on the forward strand.
CATAAATGTTTTCTGTTATATTCAAAGTTTATGAAATTCTACAATTTCCAAATTTTACTTCTCACCAAAAGGAAAAACAGGCAAATATACAACCTACTTAGTGATGAATCAGAATCAAGAAATGGGAACTGCAGCCACCTAATTATTGATTCTGTTTATGGACTATAGAATGAATTTATAGAATTTTTGACTATTAAAATGGGTTGAAGATTTAAAAAAAATATTATGGGCGGTAGTACATAATATAAATAAATGCAATAAATTAATACTGAACTGATCTAAAGATTTCAAGAGTATATTATCAACAACTGAGACGTGACTGGGTAGTAAGTACTCCTTTCATGATGAACATCTGTATATTACATGTTAGAGTGCAAACTGCTAAAATCTTTTTGGAGAGTAATTTGGCAATTATTATTTTAGAAATGATAATGTAGCTTGGCCCAGGAATTTCACTTTGATAAATCTATCTGAAGCAAAAAAAATCAGAAATGCACACAAAAAATTTATTCAAAAGATGCTTATCACAGCAACATGTAATACAGAAAAGAAAAAAATTTTAAAGCTTGTTAAATTGTGAATATTTTCATACATTAGAACATTTTATATCCTTTGAAATTAAGTTTCTGAACATTTTTAAGTGATGTCAAACAATATCTTATTCAAATGTTAAGTGAAAATACCAGGATATAAAGCTGTCTATGGGCCATGCTTCCCGTGATGACAAAAGTATACATAAAATTGTCACAGAGCTTCTATCTTTCTTTGATGTAGAAGTATACGAAATTTATGTTATCTTCTTTGTGGCTTTGTAAATGTCCTACTTTTTTATGATGAGGACCTATTATTTTCATAATTTGAAAGAACAGCCTATAAAATTGCTCTTTAAAAGAAACAGGAATCAGGGACCGTTTAAAATCCTTTACAAGCTACCATCGTGTACCATTCAGGGCGTCCATTCAGCAGAAAGGAAGAGGGCCAGGCCAAGCCAGCAATTCATAATGTGATGCTCACAAATAGAAGTTTGAGCCACAGCAATCTGTCTGCTACGTCTTGGCTTCATTATCTGTCTTCAGGCAGAGAGGATAGAGAGTCGTGGTGAGTCCCCGGGTTGTAAGAAAGTGCTGGCTGACATTTTCATAGTGTGATGTCTTCTCATCCATTTTGACAGTTCTCTTTCAAGATTTGGTGAATCATGTGCAGAGTCTCACTCTGTTTCTCCTGATCAGACTGGGTTTGTTGTTCTCTTTGCCCACATTTTCCCCTTTCCAATTACAAATGCAGTTTGGTTTGCTTTGTCAACCGCCAACAGCAGCAGTTGTGGTTTAAGCCTTGATTAGGTCCTAAAACACGGCTAAGCTGCTGTGACTGTCCCTGCTGTACATTTGGCAGGAGCAGAGTCACCGTGTGGTATGCCAAGTGACACACAATGCCATCTACGTTTCATTCCTGGTTTTCTGGCTGGTCCTTTGGCTGCGTCTCAGGCAAGCTGTTGGAAAAGCTCTCTTTACGCTGTGTGTCCTGTTACCAGGTCAGTCTGCAACTCATCTGTGCCCTAACGTTGAACACTTAACTTTGAAAAAATTTCTTGCTATGAAAAGTATGTATCTGGGGGTTTGTATTTTAAATAATTCATGATTTGTTAAATAAATAAATTCTGCCCTCTCCACAGTTTTCTTCCTCTAGGTTGCCTTCAAACCCTTGATTTCTCATGTTCTCCAGATAGTCCCTTCCCGGGACTCTTCTAATTGTCTCAGTTCCATACGGAACGTACACTTTGTGAACATTATTATTTTTGTCATTAGTATGGAGTTTTTTAAAAAAATTTTATCAAGAATACAGTTCTTTAAACTTTCAGTGCTATTTTAAAATTTGATGCCTTTAGATACTGTAAAATCCAAAGTAAAGGTCAAGAGAATCTAAGTACTGGTGAGTAAATAACCTTGATCAATGGGTACTTGGCTTCCGATTTGGGGCCATCTACATGGGAAAACAGTCCTCCTTTTATCAGAAATAGATATGCTAGCACACATTCCATATGTATAAATTCAAATTATACCATTTTTAATATCATATATTATCAACAGATTTTGAATTTATAAAGCAAATTGTCCCTTTTGCCATAGGAATAAATTAAAATCTAATTTCTCTTAATGTTTATATTCTACTTTTGATTCTGTAGTTTTCATTTCTTAATCTCATTCTCATGACTACATAGCCTATGTATAGTCATTTCTTAATCTTCATCTTATGACTGTATATGTAAACCCCCTTTTATTTATTTATTTATTCATTTATTTGAGACTGAGTCTCACTTTGTTATCCTGGGTAGAGTGCCAGGGCATCATAGCTCACAGCAATGTCAAACTCTTAGGCTCAAGTGATCCTATTGCCTCCTAAGTAGCTGAGACTACAGGTGTCCATCACAACATCTGGCTGTTTTCTAGAGATGGGGGTCTCATTCTTGCTCAGGCTGGTCTTGAATTCTTGAACTCAAGTGATCCACCTGCATTGGCCCCCCAAAGTGCTAGGGTTACAGGTGTGAGCCACTGCACCTGGCCTTATAAAGCCCCATTTAAAAGAAATTTTGGGCATTTTTTAAAATATAGCTGAGACCTTCACAATAATCAGTAATGTATCAGACATTTTCATTACCTCAAATATGATCATGGAAATAGAAACTTTAATTTAAAAACACAGAGAACTAGAGATTGCTAAGAATGTATTTTTGGACCCCAGTTTAAGAAGCAACGATCTAGGTACTTACAGGGATACAGGGGAGACTCAGGTGGATTGCAGAGAGCTCAATGTAGCCCTCTCACATACCCCCAAATTTGATGTTCCCAGCTGTACACTGAATGTTTCTATCTCTAGGCCTTCCCAGTCATATTTGCTTTGTGAAGCCCCCTTCCCCACAATATTGTCCCATTAAAAATGTGCTGAATTAAGTGCCATGTTGGCTGTTAGCTGCACCATAATGGTTTTCAGGGTCTGCTTGATCAATCTGACAGAGACCACCTTCTTTATCTCTGTGTACTCAGAACAATTAGGAACTTTCTACTGATCATATTCTGATTATATTTGACATTTTTCACTGGATGTCATTTCCTTTCTTATTCATTAAAATATCCTTAAGATTTTGGTTCCTCCCTTTCTTTAGGATATCCAATTCTTATCCAACACTAAAGTACAAACTCTCTTCTATTAATACTCAAGTGACTTGAACCAGATATGTCTGGGGAGGTCTGCTTCCTCATGAAGAAGTCATTTCTGGTTCTCTTGTTTGGCTGGGGCGCCAAGACCCAAAGAGTAGAAATTTATCATCTCTTAGTTCCATGAGGCCTCAGATAAATCCCATAGAGACAAAAATACAGTTTCACCTTCCGATCTTTCAAGGAATTTATATGGGTTACTTGGGATTTCTGAATAACTAACTCTATGTGTACTTATAATCTATATTCTTCTTATAAGCCTGATGAATCCAAGTAGTCTCCTTTCATCCCTGCTCCCTACTCCCTGGATAATTTTAAGGGATTTTAGAGCAAGATTGCTCAGAGGACTTTAAACTCAAGGTTCCAAAATAAATGTCAAGACAAGAAAATGTTATCAATAGTTTAAGAACTGTTTTTCTCTTGAGCCTCATAATTGCTGTTCAGATGTTCTATTATTATACCCACACCACACAATCATATAGATGAAATGACATGAAGGCCATCAGTATTAAGAGAAAATAGATTCTGTTAGGATAATTGCACTGTTCTGAGCTCCCCCTTAAGTTGCCTTAGCTTCAGGTTCATAGGAAATACCTACTACAGTTTTAACTTTAGATATCAAAGTTTTATAAGGTAGTTCTTTTCTCTCTTATTTAAAGAATATAGAACAATTTTGATCTTGTGGCACACATGATTTTATATAAGCAATGGTACAGATTGACCTAATTAACAGTTTACTATCACCCTTTTAATTATCATACCTCAAAGCGGGTTGTTATTTTCTGTAATACTTTAAATAAACTGTTTTCCCAGAGTCCATGGGTGGTCATGAACAAATAGTACAGTTTACTGAAAGTTTTGCTACAACTCAGGTAGAAGTTCATTGCTACAGATTAACAATACTTGATAGCCCCTAAAACGAGTTCACAACAGTGCTCAGCAAACATTGCATCTCTACTTCCATTTTTTCTCCATTCCTCCAAGATAATTTGTGTCCATGAAGCAAAATATTAAAAAATCATGGAAAGAGGGTTCACCAACCAAGGGATCAGCACAAATGAAGCAGCAAACACTGATATTTCTGTCCTACTTGCAGTGACAACTATTTTCAGTTCCTGTAGACAGGACATGCTGCATATGCTATTTCCAATCAAGGAAATTTGATTTACTTTACAATTTAATGCATTTACCTACTATTCATCAAAACTGATTAACATCAAGTGTAAGCTTTACAAATAAAATGGGACATTCAATTTTTCTGAGTAGTAACATCTCAACACCCCATGTATTTCTTGAGTTTGTTATGTTTTAGTGAAGGGATCTCACATCTATAGTGTCTATTTCATGTATTGGACGCATTGAGAAAGCAACCATCTCCTCTTTGTATGAACCCATATGAGAGCACCGTCAAAGCACTATATTGTAACCTGACAGCTAAACCAAGTCACCTCGTACGTAGTCGCTTAGGTACTGATGATCTGTCCTTTTTTCTTCCCTCCCTCCCTCTCTTTCTTCCTTTGCTTTCTTTCTTCTTCTTCTTTTTTTTTATTATTTGATTAATTCTATGCATAACCACTCATTGTGCAGAAAGCAAAGCTATAATACATAACCCGCATGCTCAAGGCCTCTGTGAGGGACCCTGCTATGATGATGTTGGTAAGTTAAATTCTTTGAAATGATCCTGGCAGCAGCTGGCATATGCTATTTTCCATTTTCAATATTTAGAAAAAGTGCCACTAGTAAATATTTTGAAAGAATATAGTAAGAAAGCATAACGATAGTAACTACAACACTGAACTGGAATGCTTATTATTAATTGTGTTTTTTAATCCCACACTTTGCCAATCCCGACATTTCTGAATGTACAACATAATGGGGAGTAGGCGTCTGTGTTAGGCTTTTTCCCTCCAAGGCTGAATGTTACGAGTTCATTAGCTGAACAAATGATGATCTGTGTGGTGTAAATAGAAAAACTGGCTTCCACTAACAGATATCACAAACAAGGCACACATGATTTTTACATTGTTAGGACAAAACAGAAGTACTTTTCAAATATTTCCTTATGTTATTCCCCTTTTTCCTTGCTGATAAAAACTGTCCCAGCTCCAACTAAATTTGGGATTGCTTCCCATTGAACCACAAAGCACAGAAAGTTATACTGCTAGATAATTAGAGCCGAAGGAAGTTTTTATACCTGCCTTGATTTGTGGTGCAGAATTACTTCCGATGTAGGAATGTCATATAAATGCATAGAAGAGTCCATTGCTTACCAAGGTGGAGTGCTAAAAACAAAATGACCATACTAAGTGATATCCCTCTGTAGAAGACTATATTTTATTGCTGGCACTTTTAAAAAATAATTAAAACCAAAAATAGTTTATGCCTATAATTTAATATCCTTATTTGAATATCCTGTGGGACTATAATATAGGCACTTTGTAAATTTTAACTTAAAACATTAAAAGGAATAACAGTACCTTATATTCATATCAGACATTAAAGTCTTCAACATGTTGTCACATTATTTTATTTGTTCCTCAAAGAAAAGCAGGTCAGGGGGTTTCACCAGGAGGGAAATTTGTGAGTCTCAAACAGGTGACCAGCCCATTTTAATAAGCCTCAGCCAGAATTAAATCTTGAGTATTTTGCCAGTCATGATCTTTGCACACATCAGAATGTGTCAGAACAGAATTGAAAACTTTTTGAGTAAGAATGTTTTTGCTTGCTTTCATGATTGTTAGCAAATAATCTTTAAGTAAGTTACATAAAATTTTGCAGTCTCTTTGAATCACAAGTAATGAATGATAACAATGTCCTGTGCTAGATGTTTAAGCTGAGATCTTAGTTTATTTGCTTAACCAGTAAGAGGCAAGCTCCAGGAAGTGAGAGGTTTAGATTTTTTTATTCTATGTCAACTTGGAACTGCAATATTGATTAAAAAACAAACAAACCCCTATTCCTGAGTGGCAGCTGCTCCTGTGGTGTGATCTTGTGAAGAAATAAATACTCAGAGCATCTTGATAAGATTTTATGAATAGGGAGACTTCTCCTTATCATACAAGATCACTTAAAGGACCTGAGTAATTTATGTCCCCTGAGTCCTATCATCTTAATGAAGACATTTTTCAAAGTCATATTAGTACATATCTCAACATATTGAAGCAAATAAAGCTTTAAAAAATATCTCCCTGAAACAAGTCCATGAACATTAGACTAAAAACATGTTATTTGGTTCTCAAAGAACCCAAACTGTAAGACTGAGATGGAATTCTAAAAAAAACCGAAGAAAGTTTTGTGCAAAGGAAGAAGATCTATCAATGTAGTTTCCTGGGTGTCACTGTTGTCATCCAGACAGAGCCAGGGTCTTGTGGGAGTTATTACATGTCACAGAATGGACTTGGGACCATGGGCAGGAGAACGTGGACACCCTCACTCTTTGCTGTGCTTTCAGCAAGCTCTTGTCAAAGAAGAAACACATCAAAGAAGAAAACATGTAGCATAAAAAACTAGTGCCCAAGGCCTCCAAGGCCCAAGAAACAGGTAGCCACTAAAAGAGATAGCCACGTGAAGTCACTCAGGGCACCTGTGTTCTACTGTTTAATTTCAAATAAAGAAGATCCTTTAATGAACTGGCAGTGTCAAAGAATGCTTAAGAACCTGCCCTCTTCTCACTCATCCCCACTACCTCTCACTTCCAGATGCCCCAAATAATCATGCAATCCCAATAAAAGCCACTTGAAGATTTAAAACAGGCTCCTCAGCCCCCTTCCAAGCAGGATGACATCTCTAATTTCCTCTTATGTACACAGAAAAATCTGGAATACTCCCTAAATAATCTCCCCCACTTCAGGTTGCTCTAGGGCAGTGGTTCTCAACCTTCTAATGCCACAAACCTTTAATACAGTTGAGAACCACTGATCTAGAGTGTCCAACCATTCTTAAAAAGGTTCTCTGTCACACATTGGAAGGTGAGTTGTCTTGGATCATAAATTAAATAAAAAAACACTAATGTAAGTTGACTAGCAAAAAAGGTCCATGCATACTTTCCATCATATCCACCACCACAGATAAGCAAAATAGTCCTCACATAACCAGCCTGTGGGTCACAGATTGGCCATCCCCTCAAGAGTTTTTCAGCATATTTACAGACACTCCATGGTTGTTTTGCTACAGCCAAGTGGTTTCCTGGACAAAATTCTTTGAGCTTCTTTCCCCCAAGTCTTCTGATCCCTCCTACAACTTTCTTGCTATGACACATAATGAATACATACTTGTATACATGTATACACAAGTACACAGAGAAAGAGGTAGAGAGAGAGAGTTGGAAATATAAATTGTTTCTTCCTTTTCTACCATTTCCTTAACCCACTAGATATAAATCACTGCATAAGCTACAGGTTTGAAGACCTGGGAGTTTCAAACCCCTGCTGGTAAGCTCAGATTTATAGACTTGTTATTCTCATTATTGCTTTATAAAAGACAGTGTTTGAAGCAGAACACAGGTTAAATACAAGTACACCAAAGAGCTCAATTATTTTGGATTCAGAAGTGATAGCCTTGAAAAATACACTGAAATTGTGAGTGTGAAGCAACCAGCTTTGGAACATAACTCATGATGCCTTCCAGATTCAGTTTTGGTTTAAGAAACGAAGGTTCACTGGAAACATAGACAGATGACACTTCTGAAGGACTATTCATTACTGGATTTTTAGTACCAGGTTGAAACCCTGACATGGTATGTTAAATAGAATTGGCCCATAGGAAGAAGAAGAAGGCCAGTGTTAGTTTAGTTCTCTCTCTCTCTCTCTCTTTCTTTTCTTTCTCTCTTTCTTGCTCTTTCTCTCTCTCTTTCTTTCTTTCTCTTCATCTTCTGTCTTCTTGCTTATTTATCACCAAACAAATCACCAGTACGTTTTCTTTTACTGAATAGCAATGCTCTCTTAAAGAAATAAGGAACATTATTTGATTTCAGACTGCTGTAATCATTCCATTTTTCTTCTAACTAATTAGTCTCCTCCATTTTAAACAAGAATTGGGGATCCTCATTTGGATATATTCTTTAAGCCACTTGATATAAATGAATATAAGCATGAATATGACAGTTAATGTATAAGATGCATCTAGGCATGGTATATTACTTTGTTTTACAAAGTTTAGTTGGTAACTTGGAATGCTTTTATGTCCTACCATTAAAGAACATCTTCTCGGGCTAAAAGTGCTTTGCTAGAGCCTGATGTAATTAACACAGGGCTGCGGCGGCTGCCACTTCTGCTGCTTCTGTAAATAATTTAACAAAGCACTTTCACATTATGTGGTCTAAGGGACTGCCATAATTCCAAGAGAAAGATTTTATTTTCTTATTTAGTAATTAAACAAAGGTTTATGAGAGGCTCTAGCATTTGGACAGAGCTACCTGGAAGAGGACAAGCGTGGACTCAAATCGAGAATTTTCGACTCCAGTCACCTTGTTGTATCTCTTTCCTTCCCAGTTATTTGAATTGATGATTCTACCCAATATGACATTAAGGTATATTTCACAAAAGAATTGAGAACAGAAATCGGCAACTGGTTGATGATCATAGCTTAAACTGTTTAAGAATTAGAAATAATTTTTAAAAATCTAGGTTACAATCTACCTTTTAAAAGCATTGACTATGTCAATCATGCACTACGGTATGTGATCATCCCTAGGAGAAGGTAGCAAAAGGGAGCAGAAAACGATTTGAGACAATTATTAACAGGATAGTGAGTTTGTTTTATAGGAGATGAACCACAGGTAATGTTAAATAGGGGAGGCATGAGAAGAACCATTTCTTTGAAATTACACAAAACCCCCTTTCAGCCTTTACCACTGAAAAGGAAACCCCACTCCTCTGTGCTGTCTTCCTTCCACCCCTGCCCCTGCCAGCAAAGACACCGTCACCTTCCGCTTTCACACTCTGGCAGAAGTGTGCAGAAATCCCCCTTGTCTTGGATATTTCAACATAGCTCCAGCAGGCCCGAGCTTATAAAATTACTTGTTAAATACTTAGAGCAGCGGAAAGCAAGATGACAGCGCAAAACATTGTGAGCTCACAAGCCAGAGCTATGATCCTGCCATAACTCATTTACTCAGTGGGAACCCCTGCCCTGTTAAGCATCACTCTGGAGACACAGCTACCACACTTTTACTTCTAAGAGCCTGTATAATTTTTAGGAACTTCCTACTTCCTTGCTTTTTAACTCTCAGTTTGCTTTTAACAAAGGAAACTCGTTACAACCTGTAAGATTGAAAATGACCTCCTAGGGTCCTTGATGGTGGCAAACTCCATTTTTATGGAGTTCATTTTCTGGCCTACGAGACACTTTGGTTTTCACCCTGAGGTGATTCACAAAACCATGGTGACTGATAGGATGAATAATCTGAATTCAGGGGGAAATAAGGGCTTCCTAAGGCAAATTTGGTGACATAGCAATACCATGTAAGCAATGATGACGCTCCTACAATAGGAATTATAAATTTATATTATCGGAACACAGAGAGAGGTAGAGTAATCCTACTGGTGGGTCATGCGAAGGGAATAATTTTAAAAAACGATAAGTGTTTAATACGCTATCTGAAGGGTGAAACGTTAGAAAGGGAAGACACTTTTACTTTACATCTTGAACCTGTTAGGTTTCTTAAAATATAACCTTATTTTTACCAAGAATAAGAAATGTGCCTGCTAGTGAACCTTTAATCAGCAGGCTTTTTAATTAAAAGAATGTGAAGAAAGAGAGGAAGGCGGAAAGCCGTGGCTTGAGCCCAGGTCATCCCTTATCCCAAGAGGCATCATGTTGCTTACAACATCAATAAACTTGCTTCTTTAAAAGAATTTAGTCTACAGGCAGCAAATAAAATTTTATTTTTCCCTCACACATAAAATTCATCCCAGACAGACCACCAGCCTGTAGTTTAAAAAAAAAGAAAGAAAGAAAGAAAGAAAGAAAGAAAGAAAGAAAGAAAGAAAGAAAGAAAGAAAGAAAGAAAGAGAAAAAAACCTTAGGGTTTATTTGATGTTACAAGTCAGAATATCAAAAGTCACATAGGGGAATAAAATTATAAGTATGTCAATTTCTGCTCACGGAAAGTCATTATAGAAATGGGAAGTCTATATAGTCTCACTGTTTGTATTTCTTTTGTGAAAAACTTAAAAAAAATAAGGTAATGTTTGCCAAGAAATGTTTGATGGTGTCAGGTATTTGGAAAATCCTCTTAAAGGAACCAGTCAGAAAGTCATCCCCCAATGCAGGCCGTATCACTAAGAAAGGGAAAAAGAAATCTGAACCATTATCACACATCAGAAACTGTATTGTGCAGATTATTTGGGGGAAAAATTCTTCAATCTGTTGGAAAATCAGTGATTATGTATTGAACACCTACTAGGTTTTTAGAATGAGGGTTAGTGGTACTAAGAGTTTCTGCTCTGCTCTGAGCCTTGCCTAAGGCCTTTAGGGGGATTATGAAGGCCTTAGGCAAGGCCTCGGTTCTCCCAGTCATGCTGTTAGACAAATATGATTACAGATGAGGAACCCACCTAAAGCACAGAGAGAAGACAACTTTCTCCAGACCACACACCTAGGAAGAACAGAGCTGGGACCTGAAATCCAGACATATAAGTCCAGGAATAATTTCCTTTGCTAGTATTAGCTTGTCTCTGAATTTATCACACAACCTAGAACTTCTACCCCTAATGGAAAGAAAAACATGTACCTGGATGTTTACAACCATATTGTTCATGATAGCCAAAGAGTGGATATAATTTAAATTTCCATCAATGGTGAATGGGAAAATAAATGTGGTATAGTCTTACAATGGGATACTGTTCACCAATAAAAAGAAATGAACTACTAATACCTAGTAGAAGATAAATGCACTATGAAAGTATTATGCGAAGGGAAAGAAGTCAGAGGCAAAAAACCACTGTGGGTGGGCAGAATTCTAAGATTGCCCTTAAAATCCCACCCCCTGTACATGCCTCCTATGATCCCCAACCCTTGAGTTTGGAAAGTGTGGGTAAAGTGGGATAGGTGCTGGGATCAGATTATGTTGTGTAGCAAAGGTGGAGAGATTGTGGACATGTCATTAGGTAATCAAAAGGGATATTACCCCTGGTGGGCCTGACCTCAGCAAGTGAACAATATTGAAGGGAATCCACATATTCCCTGAAAGGAGAGATTCCAAGTGATAGAGATTCTTCCACTGACCTTGCAGAAAAACATGTCATGATCTTCCTATGGAAAAGGCTATGTGACAAGGAGCAAAGAGTAGTTTCCAACTGATAGCTAACAGCAAAACTCAGATGTCAGTCTTTATATTTTTATTTTTTTTGTAGAGACAAAGTCTCACTTTGTTGCCCTTGGTAGAGAGCCGTGGTGACACACAGCTCACAGCAACCTCCAACTCCTGGGCTTAGGCAATTCTCCTGCCTCAGCCTCCCGAGTAGTTGGGATTACAGGTGCCTGCCACAACCTCCGGCTGTTTTTTTGTTGCGGTTTGGCCGGGGTGGGCCCGAACCCACCACCCTTGGTATATGGGGCCAGCACCCCACCCACTGAGCCACAGGTGCCACCCCATTCCAACAACAAAGTAGATTCTATCAGAAAATTCAATGAAGGTGGAAATGGATTGTTCTTCCCTAGTCAGTCTCTAGACAGAATATTGCATATAGCCTGGTTGATGCCTTGACTGTAGTCCATTAAAACATGGACTTTTATTCTATAAAAACTGAGATCAAAATGGGTACTGTTTTTGTGATAATTTATTACATAGCAATAAAAAATTAAATGTACCCCATATTATATCATATATGAATATACAGGCTAGGCATCTAAAACCCTTAAAGAAAACCCTTAACTCTGGAAAGAAAAAAACAGAATAAAGGCATTGTTCTTGTATGGATAGGGCATGTATATGTACATGTGTGTGTGTGCGTGTGTGTTTGTAGGGGGTCTTGTCTATGAATTGACACAATTCTGAGTCCACCATTGACATTCGCTTGTGTGGAACAGATTCAAAGAACTCCAGATAAACCTTTGAGAAGTGAATGATATAAGCTCAAATCTTAGACCAAACTCTGAGTGGCACATACGTGCAGCAGATCAAAACAGCATAGCAAAGTTGTAGGAAATTAAACTGCCATTGGAGCTACCATCAAAAGATGAGACAGAACTAGCTGTGTTGATTGCCTGACAAAATGATAATAAAAGCAAACATCTCCCTTCTCCAGAGGTGTCTAAAAAGTCAAGGGAACAATGCAAAATTATTCAGTATACAAACAACCAGAAAAATCCAACTCATTCTCCAGGGAAAACATAATCAACGGATACTAAACTTGAGATGATCCATGTGTTAGAAAGATTTTAAAATCAGCAATTTTGATCATCTTTTGTAAAGTAAAGGGGAATTCTTTGGAAAAAAGGGAATGAGCTCAAAAATAGAATTGAGATGACAGAAAAAAATTAGTGAATTTGACAATATACTAGAACCTCTGTAAGTTGATAACCCAAGGGTCTGTAACAATACTCTGGTTTCTCTTCAGATCGCATAAATCTTTCGCCTTTTACCAAGGGTCTATAACAAACTGGTCAACATATGGAGGTGGTCAACACAAAGAACCAAGACTACATGTGGTGCATGTGCAGTCTATGAAAATTAGCTCAACTTAAGGAGGTGGTCAACGTAAGGAGGTGGTCAGCTATGGAGGTACTACTGTAGTTTAATAGAACAGCAAGGTTGTATTAAGGTAAAAGCAGAAACTTAGGTTACATTCCTGACCAAGCAGAAAACCATATTGTGAATTACATCAACTGCTGACCTCAGCAAGGCAAGCAGTGAGCAGGAAGTAGATTGCTTCAAAGATCAGAGGGCAGCGAAGGACACCAAGAGGAACCCAGGGCCCCTCATCATCACCCCACCATGTCACCTAAAGCATATCATATTCCCATGACTCTCTGAAGTGTCCGACTGATTCTTTGGAGAGAGGAAGGAGGACAGAAGAGACAATTTTAAAGACTAGCAAATGAGTGAGATATTCAGAAGGGTCTCTGTGACCTAGCTTTTATGGAATGGATGGATTTGGAACGGGAAAGAAGGAGCCAGGCGTGTGGCTCACACCTGTAATCCCAGCACTTGGGAGGCTGAGGTGGGTGGATTGCCTGAGCTCACAAGTGTGAGAACAGCCTGAGCCAGAGTAAGACCTCTTCTCTAAAAATAGCCGGGCATTGTGGTAGATGCCTGTAGTCCCAGCTATTCAGGAGGCTCAGGCAAGAGAATTGCTTGAGCCCAGGAGTTTGAGGTTGCTTGAGCTATGATGCCACAGCACTCTTTCTAGGGTGACACAGTGAGACTCTGTCTCAAATAAAAGAAAAAAATAGAATGAGAAGGAAAATGAAGTGGAAAATGGTGCCAGATATTAGGTCTAAGCAACCCTGGGTGGTATAGCACTATTTATTACAACGATGACCAGGGCATGAGAATGTCATTGTCAAAGGAGCAAAGTGGGAATCAATATTTCTATCCCCACCTTGTGAAACCTGAGATGCCTACTAGACATCAATGTATAGACAATTGTCAATTAGAAAGTTGGATATAACGTTGTAGCTCAGGAGAGGGGTCTGGAAATGTGATATAAATCTGAGTTATCACCACCTAAATCAGTTTTTCAACTTTTTTTTTATCTCGTGCACACTTGAACTTATAGTTAAATTTCCACAGCACAGTTAAATTATGTTGATCCAAAAAGGTGTAAAAAAAAGAATATACTTACTGTGCTTTGAACTTCTTTCAAAAATAATTTAATGATCTTTAAATATTTTCCAACACACCTAAGATCCTCTCATGGCACACCAGTGGGAAATCACTGCCTGAGTGGTGTTTAAAGTCCAGGAAGAGAATGTTATGGGAGGCCTGAGAATGGACGGGGAGAAGGGCAGAGTCCTGTGGACAGTGTTTAGAGGCCTTGCAAAGGGGAAGAAACTAGCAAAAGGGTCTGGATTATGTTGTGTCTAATCTCAGTGGCCCTGCCCCAGGAAAGGACTTAACATGTTTCAGGTATTTCTCCCAATCTGGTGGCAATACACAGACTTGGATGAGAAAAAATTTCATAGACTTGAGAAAGATGAAAATGTTTATGACTTAGGAGACATTTTTGGCATTTAAGAAAGGAGAAATGAGAAAAGCACGCTCACACAAACTATGAGAATCAGATATTCACATTCTGTTCATTTCCTCCAGAACTTGATGAATCTGGGACAAAAGCCTCCAAACTGAACAGCTGGAATGTGAGATCCATCAAGCACACTGTGGAAGCTGGGGCTCCCATCGCGTTGCCTCCCATGTATTAATAAGTCTTAGGGATGGAAAAGGAGAAAATTTAGTTAGGAGAATGTTGGGTACTTCTGTGTGGGATTATGAATCCTTAATGTTATTGTCTGTACTGATGTTTGTTGGACTAGGAAGAGGCAGCTGGCTCTCCGTGGTTTTCATACGAAGATATCCACCTCACCAGGCTATCACAGTGAGAAAAATTTTAAATGCATAAATGAAGATGGATCATTTTCCCAGTCCCATTGCTTCTCTTTGTGGTGCTTTTTGCCCCGAGATTACACAAATGGATGGTTTTATGGCTGCCGAACGTAGCACAGCTGTAGATACAATTTATAATACAACAAGAAATGGTTCAAAAATGAGGGGGATTATGGAAACATTATCTGTGTAATGCTGTCAAGTTCAAAAGCTCCATGTGTCACCCAACCCCATATCGCACAGACTGGTCATATAAGTTAGAAATAACCTAGAGCTACTTTTAAATTATAGGCATCACTCCTTAGAATATTGTTGGCATGGTGCCTTTCTTTTTTTTCTTTCTTTGTTTTCTTTTTTCTGCCTCTGTTTTTTTTTTTTTTAATTTAGTTTGTGCCAAAAACAAAAGAAAAAAAAGTTTTGTCATTTTCTGCAGATCTTTTCTTTGAAACGAGGGCTAACTTAGCATGCCCCGGTGTGAGGCCAAGCTACCAACATACCAACCCATTGCACCAGCGTTGTCAAAGATGTGATTTTCCTTGGGATCCACTAATTATCAAAACGATGAAGCTTTACAGTCATTCATAAGGAAGCCCCAGGAGGAAGAAATGATATTGAAATTGAGCTTAGTGTGTGAAAACGTTATGTGCTTTCCTTCCCACCCCTCTGCCTTTATGTCTCTGCTCTTTGAGTGATAACACTGCTATAAAACCCCACAGCTACACTGGAGTGTGTCACTTGGCTTATACCTAGGGGTGTGAGGCCCTTGTAAATCTTGGCTCTTCCACTGCTAAGAGCTGATTAAAGCATGCTGGCTTGCTCTGATGCTCGGTTCCTTCCTGTGTTTCCACCGTCACTGCCAAATACCAGCAGTGGCTGACAGGGCTCCCTGGTCTGCCTCTGCCAAGTGAAATGTTTTGAAATTAAAAATCTGAAGAAATGGTGCAGTGAGTGCTTGATCAGGTGGTTTCTCCTTAGGAAACTGCTTAATGGAGGAAAATCAGCACAGCCTCCCAGTGGCCACACCAGCACCGAACTTGAATTTAAAGAAACAGGATTTCTTTCTTAAATTAGACAAATAAGGTCCAGTGCCTCAAAGTGAGAACCTTTGTTTCTTTAGATGTCGTAATATATTTATTTTTGAACGGTATTTATTATATTTCTGATTCTAAGTGTAATACATGCTGGTTCTAGGAAAAGTTGCAGAGCATACGAAAAGTATACAGGAGGAAATAAAATGATCCGTAATCCCACCAGAATTTAGGCCACACGATGTATATGTTCCAGTGGGTTTGGAGCATTTTCCAGGATTGTTAAAGAATCTATGAAACTGTGTTAACATTTACATAATAGTCCAGTGCATGGAAGTACCAACGTTGATATAATGTTTAGTAAATGTTAAAGTATGTTTCCTCTTAATTTTGTATCCTTATGAATGATAAACAATGAACGGTTTTGTACATATAGCTTAGTCTACATATAGAGCAGTGTAACCACCAAGACAAAGGCTATAAACATTTAAAAGACCTGATATCAAACTGCGCTCTAGAAACGCACTCACTTAACATTATCGGCAGCATTGTAGGGAAGTAGACATCCTAACTCCTCTTTGCCAGTGCTGAGTATCTTTTTTATTTTTTAAAGTCTTTACTAATTTGAAATAAGAGTTCATTACCTTAATCTGTATTTCTTTGACTGCTCATGTCTCTGAAGTTTTTTATGTATTGCCTATTTGCAATTATTCTGTGAGTCATTCACTTATGACACTTGCTTTCTTCTCTATCGTAATGTGTTTTTTTAATTTGTTAGAGCTCATTATAGATCGCAGCTGTACTATTGTTCCTTTTGCAGTATTTTTTGTTACTAACGTGTTTCCAGTTTATCACTGGCCTTTTAACAACTATGATTATTTTTTGAAAGTGAGTTTTAATTCTTAGTGACTTACATTTATCTTTCCGAGTTCTTTTACTGCTTTTATGGTTTTTTAAAGTTTTTCGCCAACTGCAAAATTTGTTGGATAGTTTAAGAACGTTGCTGTTTTTTAAATTTAAAACTTTGATGTCTCTGGAAATTTTTAATCCCTTCTCTGTTACTTCTCTAACAGTAAAGTTTCTCTTAAATATTAAAAATATGTATATTTATATACTAGGATCTATTTGGGGGTTGAGTATTTTATTACATCCATTATCAATTCTTGTAGACTGTAATATTTTAGTTATTTCTTATTAATTCTCTTGCCTAATCACACAATCCTGTCTAGCCAAATTATTCTGCCATTTGAAACTTATCACATACAGTTATGTATCTTTTCTTTTAGATAAAATTTAGCATCATATTGCCAATGTTAGAAAGAAAAATCATCAGGATTTTGACTAGATTTTCTTTAAAACGATAGGCAGTCTTCACTTGGCATAGTTAAATGGAACTTATGCTATAAGACTATGCAAAGCAAAAACGCTGTTTTCAATATATGTAAGTATTAGGTAACAGGACTGTGCAAAGAATAAACTGCTTGTATAAATTAGGTTGTGAACATATATTCCCAACAATCTGCTAGTGCAGAAACCACGTTAATCCCCCAAATATTTATAACTTGAATTCTGTATTTCATACATATTAATTGATTGATATTTTCTAAGTCCCTCAAGGAAATATTACCATGTTCCTTCCATAGGTTGGCTGCATTCTAAGACATATCCCACTTATGTTTTTTAAATTTACTTTAAATGAAACTTTTTTCCCATTAGATCTGTTAAGTACTTGTGCTTTTAAATAGGGAAATTGCCAATTTTATAGATAGATTTCTTTTGTATGATTCTTTTCTGAACTCTATTGCTAATATAAAAATAGACCTTTTTCCCCTATTCATTAGGAAATACCCTGAGTATTCTGTAAAAGTAAGGCAAATCTTGCCCACCTCTTCTCCTCCAGTGACTATAGAATTTTTCCAGTGCCTGTCTTA
Organism: Galago senegalensis; assembly: GCA_963575145.1. NCBI lineage: Eukaryota > Metazoa > Chordata > Mammalia > Primates > Galagidae > Galago > Galago senegalensis. The sequence goes on from CAUYTI010115653.1 coordinate 33,147, forward strand.
GTCAGTGAAATTGTCCATAATTTGATAACTAATTTAAGTAGAATTAATGATAACAATTATCACTTACTTGTTTTTTAATTTAAATTGGAGTGTCTCTCATGTTTTGTTGCTGGGAGCTGTGTTGGCCCTTGGTTTAGGGTAAATAAACATTTTTATATTAAAGAATTCTTCCCTTTCTGGTTCTCCTAGAATTTAATCACAAGTGTATTCTGACTATCATAAAATGCTGTTCCAGCTTTTATCACAGTTTCAGAATACATTTCCCTTTCTACTTATTGATGTAGTATACCATAATATTTATCGGTATTGAGAAAATTTCGTGTTTTGAAGAGAAAACCTACTTGGTTGAAAGAAATAATTCTTTTATTGCATTATCAAATATTTTCTCTAATAATTATTAAATATTTAAAATTGTATAATATTAATAAGTGAGCAGAGCTATTATTTCTTTTCTTTATAGTTTTACCTAAGTTTGCTTTCGGTTTTATGATCATGCTAGTTTCATAAGAATTATCCTTCTTTTGGCCTGAAAGCATTTAAATAGCATGAGAATAATTCCATTTTAGAAAAAAAAATTATAGTATTACTCTTTAAAGTGCCTGTTACAAAGCTGGGCACAGTTGTTTGTGAAATAATCTTTTAAGACTCTACTTTCTTGGTCGAGGTTTTCTCCTTGTGTACTTGGCTTATTTGGGGTGAATTTATAGTGTCTCTGAAAAATATTCACCTTTATTCAGACTTAGACATTTAGTTACAGAGTTATACGTCATTATATCAATATAAAAATCTCCATTTGGGGAACCTGCTTCTCTTGGGTATATACCCTCTCCTGCCATGATAGCCCCTGCCCTCCCAATCTCTCAGTTATTTCTGTATATTCTCAAGGAGTTCTGGGTGCTAAAGAATAAGCCCTATCAACTCACTGCACCTGACCTTATCTGTCTGCCTGCCTTGGCCTCCGGGGCTGCCAGGTGTGCTGTTCCCTGAAGCACTGTTCCCAGAGCCCAGCGCCTCCCTCGAGGCACTGCTGCTTCTCCTAGCGCGTGCCACAGTTCTGCTGGATACTTTTACTAATTCTCTCTGGTCACTGATGCGGGTTCATGAAGTTCTGATGTCCTTGAGCCACAAAGCCTTGAACAGGAATTTAAGAGGTAACTTTCTACCCTTCCTAGTATTAGATTCTCCACAAGGATACCTAGGAGCCAGCAGAGGAGAATCTCATTCAAGATGTCTGGGTGAGACCCTGAGCATTCTGCTTGGTTAAGCCACCCTCAAAATAAACTGGGAGCAGCTGGGGTAACTTCACTGTGAATTGACAGGAGGCTGGAACTGAGGCCGGGTGAGGGAGAGAAAGACCAGGCTGTACCCAGAATCGCTTCTCTCTGTTGACTGCTTTGCTAATGGCCAAAGCTCATCTTCCTTTAAAACAGGCACTCAGAAGAAATTCAGCTCCCCTGTAACATTTCTGCCATCCAGGCACACCAACTGGCAATCCAGAAGAAAGTAGGCACAACTTAGCACAGAATTGTGTTCTTCCACTATATGTAACAAATCCCATTTCTTATTTACAAATTCAATTACATGTATTTTCAACTATTTTGATCCCTTTCCTACATTAGGCAAGGTTTCTTTACTTTGCTTTGTTTTGTTTCAGTGTGTACTTAATGATTTATATATCAATGTAACTCTTTAATTTTCGCTTGTATTTGTACTTACATTTTCTATAAATGTGTGCTTTTAAAAAACTTCTTTGATGTCTTTATTAGGCATCTTAAACGTTTGTGTCCATGAATCTGTCTATAAGCACAAATTTGGTTGCATTCTCTTATATTTCACATCTATGATCCCACTTATTTTCTGAAATGCAATTAATTGTAGTTTTGATTTCCTTTCTGATGTAACATGTATTTAGAAGATAGTGTTATGTGTTAAATTTTCAAATGGTTTGAGGCTTTCCATTGGAATTTACATGGTTCCTTCCTAGCTTGTTGTACTCTGAGAATGCATATGGCTTGTATATTTCTCTGCTGAAAATTTTATTGGGGATTTCCTTCATGTTCTAACACATGATTACTTCTATAAATGTTTAATGTGCACTTGAAAAAAATATTATTCTCTGTTTGTGGGGTTTACAGTTTGATCTGTCTTTTTCCTGGGTCTCCATTAATTCAAATCTTATTTATTAGTGTATTAAAATACCTGTGTCTTTGTTTTGACCACTTATCTATCAAAAATGCAAATGAGAGCTTAGGAGTCCTACTGGAGTCATGTTGTAGTTCGCTTACATTTCTAAGAATTTTGGATTTATATTTTTAGAGCTGATTAGTAATCAGGGCCGTGATTTTACCTTTTGGGGATGTGGAATGATTTTTTTCCCTTTGCCTCAAATCCTATTTTGTATGCATTTGGTATATCCGCACATACTAGTTTTATGCTTTTGTGAATTTGTTTTTAGTATAGCCTACTAGTGATAAGTACAAATTTGGAAAAAAACTCAGAGTTTCAACCCTAATTGTGCCTACTTAGCTCTGTCTTTATTTCCTCATCTGTATCAGAACGCCAGTGAAGATCGTTTAGCTGACTCCAGCTCAAATTTGTTCAGCATCATCCTGCTTCCTTCTTTGAAATTTCCTCTTCTCTGTCTCCTCTGTATGTAGGCTTCTTCCTCAGGCTGGCTTTATGCAAAGCTGCGAGAGGGTTATTGTAGTTCAAGGCTTCACATCTGTAGACAAAGATGTCTCATCTTCAGGACCAAGAACACATTTCTGGTCGGTTCCCCTTTATAAATAAGATGGGTCTCATGAAAGTATGAGATTGAGAAGGGTATCCATGAAACCACTCCCCAAACTGGGGGTCTGGTCAGTTTTTCCTGAGTAAGGCAACATGCAAAAGGCTGATAACTTAAAAATTGGGTCATATAGTAGGATAGAAAGAGCAGAAATCAACGATGAACGACCATCATTGTGCTCACCTCCCATTGGATGAGGGCATCTTACCAAAGCAATTAGAATAGCATCTGGCACATTGCAAGGGCTCAATAAATAACAATGCCATTATTACTAACCTTTGCAAATGCTTTATATTTCTTTGTGAGCAGCTAGTATGTGAATTTTAAAAATCTCGTTTGAATTCTGCTCTTTAATAGAATACTATTCTTAGAATCTCCATTTGTCTCCAAAACGTACTGACCTTTCTGTCTTCCTTTAAATTTCCTTGGTTCTGTGTCTTTTGCTGTCTGAACTGTGTGTATTTTCTTATTCCTCAGTGATTTGTGAAGCATAATTGTTATTTTTAGCAATTTTATAAGTAGCCCATTTGAAGATTAAAAATTGAGCTATGTGGAAGATTTCACTTGAACCGATGTGTTTCATCTACGCTCTTTAAAGATCAATGGCAGAATGTAACATATTTTCCCCTACGGCTGTGTGGCATGAAGACAAAGCACACTTTTATTTCCTCTCCTGTAGTCCCTGGTATTTGGTCACATGATCTTGGGCGATAGAAACAATTATTATTATTTTTTAAATGTAGTTTACTTTCTTTTTAAAGAATTCACTTATCCTTGACCTTTCCACGTGGCCCACTGGCCTAATCTTCTTGCTGCCACCTGCACACTTGTCTTTTTTTTTCTTTCCCCATTAAAGGGTGGCCAGGCCATCTCTTTTCTTCTCTGCATGGAGTGTAGTATCTCAATGCCACAGAACACTGGAAAAGAAAATATGAAAACAATTTCACAAAAGAAACTGTCCAGAAAATGCAAGTCTATGCAATGAAGACAACGGTGTATAATATCACGCTCAGTAGTTTGCTCACGTTTCTTCAGAGACTTCAGTTACAAATGGAATCATGCTTTTCCTTTCAGTATGCAAATAGTCCAAGAAAATTATTTCCCCAAGACAAAAGGGTAGTCTTACTTTTAATAAGAATTCAAGTATGTGCACTATGAGATATATAGAAATGCTATTTGGCCTTTAAAATGCATCCTCCTCCCCACCATTTCCACTCACTAGTGGCAGTGCACAGTCTCAAACAGGGCCCACTGTTGAAGAGGAAAAGGGTTGAGCTTAAAGAAATGATCAAAGATGGCCTGGCCATTCACCATTTCCTCCTACATTTGCCAAAGTCCTGAAATCTAGAAGGCAGGATGAGGATGTCGTGTTCTCAGGAAGCCTACCACACACTAGATGCAATAAGGCATTTGGGCCATGACCTCAGTTTCTATATTCTGTTAGAATGGTGCATGGATGGTAAGATATGAGAAAAGAAGAAAAGACCCAATTTTTTAAAAGCAACCAAGCTGATGGTAATATAGCAGGATAAAAAAAATACTTAAAACTGAGTTTGAATGTAACCACTTTGCTTTCTCAGTGAGTCTTAGAGTCAGGAGGGTGGCATAAAGCAAACAGCAACACTGCAAAGTCTCTACCATCTTTCATATTATGAAGTGAGAGGAACGCAGAGCAGCTGGCTCTTTGTATTGAGCATCTTGAGTTGTGCAGATGTGGACCCAAGACAAGTAGCTTCCAGCAGAGGGATATAACTAAAAATATAAAGCAACTCATAAGAAACACTCAATCCTGAAATATATATTTAGGAGAAATGTGCATAAAAGTGGAAGTTGCTTTAATGAAGGAAACCCAAGATCAAATATAAAGAGATCACATGCCAATACCAATGGAGTAATGATTTTCAGATTTTTCTGTTTTTAAGACAGGGTCTTTCTCTGTTGCCCAGGCTAGAATCCTGTGGCATCATTATGGTTCACCACAACCTGGGCTATGTAATCCTCCAGCCACTACTGAATAGCCAGGATTACTATGGCACACAGCCACATGCAGCTAATTTTTCTATTTTTGGTAGGGACAGGGTCTTGATATATTGCACAGGCTGGTCTCAAACTCCCAGCCTCAGTCAACACTCCTACCTCAGCTTCCTGAGTAGCTGGGAGTACAGTCAGGAGCCACCATGTCCACCTCATTTCAAAACATTTTTATTTATTTATTCATTTTTTGGTAGAGACAGCATTTCACTGTGTTGCCCAGGCTGGTCTCAAATTCCTCAAGTGATCCTCCCACCTCTGCTTCCCATAGTCCATAGTGCTAGGATTACAGGTGTGAACCACCATGTCCTGCCATCCCGTCAGATGATTTTGATTTTAATAGTTTTTGGCCAGGGCTGGGTTTGAACCCAGAACCTCCAGCATATGGAGCCAGCGCCTTACCCTTTTGAGCCACAGGCACCACCCCGTTCTCAGATGATTTTGATGAACTTCACATTTGTTTTAAATTGTTCTGCAAGCAAAATTCTAACACAAATTTCATGCACTAAATGTCTACATTTTCGGAAGCCTATGATTATTAGTAGTATGAGCACTTGCTAAATTACCCAAGTATAATTATCTAATTCCTGAAATAATAATTATCATTCTAAGATAATAATAATGAAAACAAAAATGTAGATTTAATTGCACTTGGTTTGTTATATGTCATTTTTGTATAACCACGCAAAGTAAACTATAATTCTCATTTTCCTAATGGGAAAGTTAGGTTCAGGCATCTTAATATAAGTGACAAAAATGCAACTCAAACCTTAATCTTTCTTGTCTGAATCCAATGAATATTTGTTTTCATGGTATTGTATTTAATGTTGTCAAAAGAGTTCAATGAAAATGAATAGTTTTTCTTAGGAGCACATGCTTTCCAATAACTATGAAAATAAAACACAGCAGCTACCCACAAATAATCACATCACCTGGGTCCAAGGCAATATTGATCATTCACATGATAGGAAAGCCAGGGATTAAAATTATTCAGAAATTCCAGGATAAGGCATCTCATGATATAGCAATGTTTGGGCAGTGTTCATTGGTCATCCTGATTGCAAAATGCATGCAAATGCAAATTCAGATATGATCTTTTGCAAATCAATAAAGCCTCTATTCCTCTATTTCCTCATGTCCCCTTTCCCAGCATTGTTGCAGTGACCATGAATTCTTCAAGGTTACATTGATCACACCGTTGATATTGCTGGAAGCTGTGTTTTGAATGTTCAATTTTGGCTCATTAATGAAGGAAGTTCTGCAGGTCATTGCAAGGGGGGAATGAAACTAAAATGTACTAATAAGACATCACAGAACTAGGAGCCTGCTTGACTCTTTAAAAATCATTGAGAGGGCCGAGTATCCTTGACAGTGAATCTGGCATTAATCGAGCCACTGCTCTGCCCAGCTCTGCAGTAAATACCTTGGAGGATATAAAAACATATAAAGTATGTTGTAAAGGAGCTCACCAGCCAGGAGTGCAAGATAAAAATTAAACACATAAAACAATCATCGAGCAAAAAGCAACAGTTACAATTAATTGCTCAATTGTTTTGTAGGGTTCAGAGGCATATATATAACCCTTGAGGAAATATGTGTGCCTGTATGATCTGAGACATTTCTACATATCAAAAAGTTTCAGAGGTAACATCACTTCTCAAAGAGTTTGTTTATACCAGAGAATTTATTTGCCTCCAAATGAATCAGTTTTATTATCACCTGAGGAACTGTTGGAAGCAAATAGCCGTTAGCATCGAGCCCAATAAAAACAGCACACTGATAAATTTTTGCAGAGCCTTTGGCACAGCTGTTCTGGCCAGATCAAATGTGATCAGCAGGTCTAGAAGACTGAAATGCCCTCAATCCCCTCCATATCTGTAACAGGTAAAGCCTGTACCGTGAGGTGGATATTTTCTTCTAATATCAAACATCATGGAAATCAAAACTCATATTTTGAAAAAAAAAAATGTCTTTGCTCAAACCCTGTCATTCACAAAACATGGTTTGTGAGTGAGTCTGGACTACAAAAGGATGCACGATGAGTATTGCTTAACGGAGACAATGTGTAATGGTAAATAGCTTACTTCCCATGATACTTGCAGATGTCTACATACCTTATGACTGAAAGGACACTGATATGCCGTAGGAAATTGGTTTTCAGAAAGTCTTTAAAGTACAGAAAGTTGCTAATGAGGAAATAGTATGAGCTAATAATTTTTAGAACCCCAATCTTTAACTCAAAAAGGCACAGAAATGTGTGATTTCAAAATGGGTATAATAGTTTATCATTTAACAGGCAAAAAAATCGGGGGCAGTTCTTGGATTTCTTATGGTTAGTGTTAAGAGTTGCGAAGAACACAAGTCCCCTGGATAGTTTAAGAAGAAAGGAATTTCTAACAGGGACACATGACCACACTGTAGTCTCAGGTTTTCCTCTATCTGAATTCCTAGAAGGCATATGGGTAGGGTGTGGAGTGGATGTTGAATGAACCCGTCCGTAGGCTCTGCCACAGAGCTCCATGCACTCCGTGCAAAATAGTCAATTCATCTAAGTTTGTATTAATTATAATTTTGATAGTTAAGAACCATTTGCAGGTTTTAGGGGATTTTCTGGGGGTTTTTCTTTTGGGGGGCATTTTTCTATGATCTTTAGTTTCTCCAAGCATATCTAATACCAAAAATGAATGGACGAACTTTTGGTTTTTTTAAACACTGATTGAGCTAATAAATACTAGGCAGATATGTAATGTTGTTAATTTAGAGTCACAAGAGGCATCAAATTTTCTGCCTTTAAGATGCTTCTATAGAGGAGGTGTTGAATTTTGAATCTTTGATAATTAGTTTCAGGTGGCTTTGTAGATGACAGTTATGAACTCTAGGACATTCTACTCATATACATTTTCTTCAGGATATATACAATTATTTCCCATTGATTATACAATTTTGAATATAGAACATGCTAGAAGGGTAGAGATGATTCAGAAGAGAAACAAATATAAAACAGTTCCCTGAAAAATACGTAGTCAGACTGTGTCTTTGATGACTTGGTTGAATAACAACGTATTCTGTCATTGTGTAGTTTACTATGGTGTGACTGAATTATTGTTTGCTAAATTTATCAGTTATTATTTACTGTTTGAATGAATGCTTAAAAGGCAGATACAAATTAAATCTGTCAAGTATGGAAGTCCACTGATCCCTGTTCTTAGGTTTTGAACTAACTCCAGATGAATTGACATTAAAAGTCATCTGATTCAAGGTCTCCAGTTAACACAGATTTGATTCTGGGATAGATACCAGGCCAACCAGGCTGTTCTGGGTGGCAGAATGTTGTCGAATAAAACCACCGGCAATGGGTTCTGCCACACAGAGTGGTGAACTGTCAGGCTTTCTCAGATTCTGGGGCTCAGGCACCCGCCAAGCAGGAGATTTGCCATGAATAGCGCCCATATTGATTTTTCCATAATGGAGTGTAAAAGAAAAATGGACAGGTTTTGTTGCAGGTATTTTCATGGGGTACTAAATTGGAGGATTAGTTGCAAACAGCAGTACTGATAAAGTCTGCTGTCCATCTTGATGGTTGGGTCTTTCTATTAAAATGACACATAAATAACCTATTATATCCCCCACCCATGGAAATTCAAATGCACCTGTCAACTTGATGAAGCACTTGCCTGGAGGGAAGCATTGTTTACATTTTCACTCCATTCTTCAGAAAAAGTGAGATTCTAATTATTTCTCCCACTGTAAATTAATGCTGACTATGATGGTTAGCATATCTCTGTATTGTTACATCTTTCGGGAAGTTAAATAATAGAACTGATCCATCATATATTATGCAATGTGTGTTTTATGACAGCCTTCCCTGGGCTCTCCCATCTCCTCTCTATATAAATGCTCATTTCTTCTCTCACTTACATGCTTTCTGCATCATTCTTTCTCTTTTATAGCCCCTGAGAAATCCTTGTCAATACCCAGTCACTTCCAAAACTTTGACCTTCCGCCCTCTTTAGCCTGATTTGTTTTTTTCCTTTACTGAAAATGCATTTGTGATTTTCACCTGACAACTACCTATTCTCAATAATCATATTCTAATATGTAATACTTAGTCTGCTCCTGGGATATTTTTTCCCCCACTAGATGTATCATGTCTGTAGACATATCATTTGCATATATTCAAATTTTCTAAGTAATTGAGCAACTTTTCTTCAAAGTAACTCACATTTTCCTTTTTCTTGTTGTCTCTTGGTTAATACCTTGCTATTTTTTGGTTAATGCTTGTGACAATTACATTAAATTGTGCATGTTATAATAAACTGTTACCATGTTCCCCAACTTACTGCATATATTTCATCTTCTTATAATCTTTCTTTCTGATCCTTCCACATATACCCTAATCTCTATTTAAAAAATTCTTCATGGGCAGGAAATACATAGGAATATATAGTCTTTATGAATTCCTGTAACAACTTGATATCAGGTACCTAAGGTCATCTTGAGTATCATGCTACCTTATAATCCTGAATCTAGACTTTTCTATTATTTCCTATACATGGACTCTCAACACACTTGTCAACTGAGTGACTTCAAACTCCAAATTCAGCCTCCACTGTAAATCTTGTTCAGCCTCAGCTTACCCTTTGTCAGTGTGGGGGCTAAACTGAGCCTTATGTGCAGCTCTAACTCCTAACTTATGAGCTTTCTTCTGCCTAAATAGAGTACTGGGGATGTCATCAGGTGTGAACAGAATTTCTTTACCCTGGTAGGAGTCAGAACGCCAACCTCTCAGCCTCTCAAGATGTCACTCTTCTCACAGCACTCCTCAACTTACAGCATCTTTCTTCTGCCCTTGATCCCCTGGCAGCTGCTGTTGGATAATGTGGACAATGCAGCTCTCAGAGGCAGACTTACAGCACAGGCCTTCATGTGCTGCTGAGCTTGCTTCTTCCTCTCCCTATGAATTCCAGTCACCTACAGTACCTCAAATTCTGCCTCGACTCATCTAGAACCTCAGTGTTTTTTGAATTCTGGCTTTCAGCACTGCCATTGGAAAATTATCTCCAGGATATGATTTGGGTCACCAGAAAACTCATCTATGGGGTTTCACTTCTTCCTGGGGGTCTTAAAGTACTTTTTGTAAAATGTCAAAAACATATATGCACACACATAAACACATATATAATACATATATCACATATGTCCAACAACTAAAATACAAAGCAAATATTAAGGATAAATAGGTTATAATATAATAATAATAAGTGACTCTAATACTATCCTTTCAACAACGGATTGATCATCTAGTAGAACAGCAAGAAGGAAACAGTGTATTTAACACTATATACCAAATGGACTTAATAGACATAAATTTTATATCCAGAATACAAATTCATTTTAAGAGCACAAAAACCATTCTCCAGCATTGCAAGGGTGCATGTCAAATCTATAAAGTATAGAATATAAATGTCTTAACACAATAATTAAGTAAGTGCGGCAAAGGCTATGTTAACTAGTTTGATGTAAGCATTCCAAATTGCATATAAAATTAGCACATTGTATCCCATAAACGTATTAATGTATACAGTTATGATTTAGTTTTTTTTTTTAAAAAGCCATGATAAGATACTAAAAAATCCCCCAAATCATTCTCCAGGATTGATCATATATGTTTAGGCATGAGAAATAGAAATAAAAGCACCTGAACCAACTGAATGGACCCAGCTAAGGGGACCCCAGAAAAACCTTAAAAACAGTTCCTAAGGGCTATACAGAAGCCAGCTCTTTCAAAAAACTTACCAACCTCCCTTCTCTTTTCTTTGATTTCAATAAAGCAATAAGCCAGCATTCCTTCCTGACCATGTGACTATGACTGTGGACTAGTTGTAGCCAGTTTACAAAGACTGTACACAGGATGCTGGTGTGTCCTGTTTCACCTTTTGATTTATAGAGTCTAAATTTAATGTTATCTAAATGTTAAGTCTCTACGCTAAGTGAATATAAGAAATACATAACATGCATGTTCACCTGCTATGCCCATGTGTACCACCTCCTTTGTGAGTATTCATAGTCTCTCCTTTAATCTGCTTAATATGTATACTTAAACAACCCATTTGTCATAAATCCCTGTTCCACCCTTCCCTCACTGGAAGTGTTTGCTTCTTGTTTCTGCCAGAAGCTACTATTTCCAGCCTGTGGGATGTTCAACCTGCAGGCTAAAGCCCTTTATAAGAAATAAAACTCTACACTCCTAATTTGTGAACCTCACAATTCTCCAGCTGAAAAGCCACAAAGCAAGTCTTAACAAGTGTAAGAAGACTGAAATCATATTAAGTATCTTTTCTGATCACAATGGCATGAAACTACGAAATCAGTAACAGGAGGAAAATTAGAAAATTTACAAATACGTGAAAATTAACGAACTTCTGAACAACCAATAATTCAAGCAGAAATAAAAAAGGAAAACAAAAGGCAACTGAAGACAAATGAAAATAGAAACATAACATGCTAAAATCTAAGGGATGTAGGAAAAGCAGTTTTAAAAAGGAAGTTCGAGAAAACAACAAGATGTCAAATAAACAATGTAGTTTAACACCTCAAGGAACCAGAAAACAACAAACTAAGTCCAAAGTGAGCAGAAGGGAAGAAATAATAAAGATGAGAGGGAGAAAAAATGAAATAGATACGAGAAAAAACAGTAAATAAGAGCAATAAAACTGAGAGTTTCTTTTTGAAAGATGAACAAAATGTATAAACCTTTAATTAGATTAAGTTAAAAGTAAAATAATAAATATTATAAATTGTTTAAATAAATTATAAACATAAGAGAGAGACATTAACAATTGATACCACAGAGATATAAAGGATTGTGAGATTATTGTAGACAAGTATTATAGATACCTGCCATCCAATGAAATAAACTAAAAGAAATGAATAAATTCCTAGAAGCAACCTAACAAGACTAAATCATAAAGAAAGAAAATCTGGGGCAGCGCCTGTGGCTCAAAGGAGTAGGGTGTCGGTCCCATGTGCTGGAGGTGGTGGGTTCAAACCCAGCCCCAGCCCAAAACTGCAAAAAAAAAGAAAAAAAAAAAAGAAAAAATCTGAATAGACAAATAATGAAAAGGAGAAAGAATCAGTAATTGAAAACTTCCCAACAAATAAAATTCCAGCACATGATAGTGTCACTGGTAAATTCTACCAAATATTTTTAAAAGATTTAAAACAAATTCTTCTCAAACTCTCCACCCAAAATTGAAGAATAGAGAGTACTTCTAATTGATTTTACAAGGCCAGCCTTACCCTGATATAAAATCCAGATAAGGATGCTAGAAGAAATGAAAATTACAGGCCAATATTCCTAATGAAATAGATGCAAAACTGCTCAATAAAATACTAGCAAACCAAATTCAACAGAACGTTTAAAAGATCATACACTATGACAAAAATTTGTCCTCTGGGTGCAAATCAAACAGATAGTTCCCCAGTTAAAAACTTCCAATGTACATACAACTCACACTTACAAAGGAACGAAAGCTATTACAAGTAATAGATAAATGTACCTGTTCCAACTTACAAATTCAACTTAGGACAAACCTACAGAACCTATCTCTTTCATAACCCAGGCACTGCCTGCATATGCAAATCAATACATGTGATATGCCACATTAACAGAATGAAAGATTTATAAAAAGAGGCCATCTTAATAGATGTAGAAAAGCACCCAACAAAATTTAGTATCATTTAATAATAAAAATTTTTAACAGCATAAGTATAGACAGAATCTACCTTAAGGTAATGAAGGCTATTTTTAATAAGCTCAAAGCTAACATCATACAATTGTGAAAACCCAACAGATTTTTTTTTCTAAGATTAGGAATATGAATAGCATGCTCATTCTCACCATTTCTATTTATTGTAATACTGAAAGTCCTGGCCAGAGCAATTAAGCAAAAATAGAAAAAAGCCAGCTAAATCAGAAAGAAAAAAGTAAAATGATTTACATGTGCAGACCACGTAATCTATCATAATCTATCATATAGAAAACTCTATAAAGACTTCACCAAAATACTGTTAGAACTAATAAATGAATTCAGTAAAGTTTCAGGATACAAAATAGACGTACAAAAATTGGCAGCATCTCTATTCACTAACAATGAGCTATCCAAAAAAGAAATCAAGAAAGCAACGCCTTTTACAATAGCATAAAAAGATAAAAGACTTAGAAATAAATTCAATCAAGGAGATAATAGATCTATATACTGGTAACTATAAGAGATTGATGAAAGAAATTGAAGTCACAAATAAATGGAGGTAGTTTAGGTTCCTGGATTAGAAGAATTAATATTTTTAAAATGTGTAAAGTACTCAAACTAATCTACAGATTCAATGCATTCCCTATCAAAATGTTAATAGGATTTTTATACAAATAGGAAAACATAATTCTAGAATTATTATGGAACTAAAAAAGACTCCAGAGAGTCAAAGAATTCTTGAACGCAAAGAACAAAGTTAGAAGTAACAGAGTACCTGGTTTCAAAATATATTATAAAGCCTCAGTAATTAAAACTGTGTGGTACTGACATAAAAATAGAGAAATAGAACAGTGGCACAAAATAGAGAGCCCCAAATAAATCCATACATTTCTGTTCAATTGCTATTCAACAAAAGTCACAAGACTATATAATGGTGAAGACCAGTATCTTCACTAAATGGTGTTAGGAAATATGGATATCCACATGCAGGAGATGGACATTCATTTGGGACTATATCCAAAAATCAGGGTGGCGCCTGTGGCTCAAAAGGGTAGGGCACTGGTCCCATATAACAGAGGTGGTAGGTTCAAACCCAGCCCCAGCAAAAAAAAAAAAAAAAAAAAAAGAAACCTGTAAAAATCAACTTAAAATGGATTAAAGACTTCAACATAAAATATGGAACTATAAAACTACAGAAGAAAACATAGGAAAAAGTGTTCCTGATATTGGTCCAGGCAATAATATTTTAATTATGACCCAGAAAACCTGGACAACAAAATAAAAATAGACAAATAGGATGGTGTCACACTAAAAAAGTTTCTGCACAGGAGTTGCCTGTACCTCAGTGGGTAAGGCACCAGCCACACACACCAAGGCTGGTGGGTTCCAACCTGGCCTGGGCCAGCTAAACAACAATAACAACTGCAACAAGAAAACCACAACCAGGTGCTGTGGTGGTAACCTGTAGTCCCAGCTACTAGGGAGGCTGAAGCAAGAGAATTAGTTAAGTCCAAGAGTTTGAGGTTTCTGTGAGATCTGACGCCACAGCACTCTACTGAGGGTGACATAGTGAGACTCTGTCCACAAAAAAAAAAGTTTCTGCACAAAAAATCAATCAACAAAGTGTTGATTCTTCCCACAAATGGGAGAAAATATTTATAAGCCATACATCTGTTAAGGAGTTCATATCCAAAATACATAAGAAACTCAGACAACTCAATAGCAATAGAAAAAATAATCAAATTAAAAATAAGCTACAGACCTAAAGAAATATTTTGCAAAATAAGACATAGAAATGCTGAAAGCTATATGCAAAATTAGTCAACATCACTAATCTTTAGGAAAATGCAAATTTAAACTAGAGTGAGCTAAAAAAATAAACTAGAATGAGCTATCACTTAACACTCATAGAATGGTTCTGAACAAAAAGACAAAGTACAATAAGTATTGCCAAGAATGTGAAGAACAGGGAACCCTGGAACACTGTTGGTAGACATGTGAATTTATACAGCCATTTATACAGCCAATAGTATGGAGGTTTCTCAAAAATAAAAATAGAGGGCAGTACCTATGGCTCAAAGGAGTAGGGCGCCAGCCCCATGTGCCAGAAGTGTGGGTTCAAACCTAGCCCCGGCCAAAATTGCCATAAATAAATAAATAAAAACAGAACTATCATGTGACTGAGCAATTCCATTTTGAAGTATATGTCCATTGTAAATGAAATCAATATACTAAAGAGATATTATGTTGATTGCACTAAATACAAAAGCCAAGACATGAAATCAACCCAAGTGTCCATCAGTGGGTAAATGGATATGGAAAATGCAGTACATATTCAAAATGGAATATTATTTAGCCTTAGAAAAGAAGGAAATCCTGTCATTCGCCACAACATGGATGAACTTGAAGAACATTATGCTAAGTGAAATAAGCTAGTCACAGAAAGAATACTGCATGATCTCACCTGTATGTAGAATCTAAAACAGTTGATGGAAGCAGAGTAGAATAGTAGTTGCCAAGGGTTGGGGGTGGAAGATGGGGTGGGAAATAGAGAAGTGTTTCTCAAAGTTTCCAGTTACGCAAGATAAATAAGTACTGGAGATCTATTTTATAGGTATAGTGAGCCCTGCGAGCTAATATGTATGTGAATCAGCCCTCCATGTACAAGGATTTCACATCTAGGAGTACTATATTTTTAATCTGCATTTCATTGAAAAAATATGATTATAAGTGGACCCAGGCAATTCCAACCCATGTTGTTCAAGGATCAAGTGTATAGCTAATAATAATGTATGAGATTTTGCAAATTCCTAAGAGT
The DNA here is from genome assembly GCA_963575145.1 of Galago senegalensis. Taxonomy (NCBI): domain Eukaryota; kingdom Metazoa; phylum Chordata; class Mammalia; order Primates; family Galagidae; genus Galago; species Galago senegalensis. Next base: position 48,535 of record CAUYTI010115653.1, read on the forward strand.
ACATGCAAATGTTCTTACCACACATAGACACAATAATAATTATATGAGGTTATATATATGCTAATTAGGTTGTGATAATCACTATACTATATGTAATATATATTTAGTATATATTTCAAAACATATTGTATACCATAAATAGATACAATTTTTATTTGTAATTTGCAGCTCAATAAATATGGAATCAGTAAAAAAAGTAAATTAAATGAAAAGAGAAAAACAAAGCAAAACAAAAATCAGACACAAAAGAGTATGTTGTATATGGTTTTGTTTACCTGAAGGTTAATGATGGGGTGAACGTTGCTGTTGATGGAAATTCTGAATCATTATTGGTTCAGGCAGGGGCTGCAGAGGTAGTGACTGGGAAGAAGCCCAAGGAAAATTTGGGGGAAGCTGGAAATGCTCTATATCTTAATCGGTGATATTACTGGTATGTATAACTTTTACCTTCAAAGACAGGTTTCAAAAGTATGGAACACAAAATATGAGACTATTATATCTGATCTTAAATATTTAAAGACTTTAAATACTTGTAAAGTTACTTAATCTCATCTCCTCACTAATGATGAAGAAATTAAGACCCAGGGAAAATTAGTGAGTGAGGCAGACTGTGATACAGAGGTCTGTGTTCCAGGGTATTGTTATTCCTAACTGTGAACTAAGTCAGGAGATAATTCTTTTTTTTTTTATTAAATCATAGCTGTGTACATTAATGCAATCATGGGGTACAGTGTGATGTTTTCATATACAACTTGAAATATTTTCATCAAACTGGTTAACATAGCCTTCATGTCATTTTCTTAGTTATTGTGTTAAGACTTTCAGTGTTTCTACTTTTAGAAAGATTCACTTGTACCCTTGTAAGATAAACCATAGAGGTGATCCCACAAATTACCCTCCTTCCACCCATTCACCTCCTCCCCTCCCCTCTCCCTCCCTTCCATCCCCTCCCCTCTCCCTCCCTTCCTCCCCATATTCATAGGCTATAATTAGCCTTCATGTCATTTTCTTAGTTATTGTGTTAAGGCTTTTTGTGTTTCTACTTTTAGAAAGATTCACTTGTACTCTTGTACAATAAACCATAGAGGTGATCCCACCAATCACCCTCCCTCCAGCCACCCACCCCCACCCTTCCCTTGCCCCTCCCCATATTCTTAAGCTATAATTAGGTTATAGCTTCCATATGAAAGCTATAAATTAGTTTCATATGAGGGCTTACTACATTGAATACTTTTTCTTCCATTCTTGGGATACATTGCTAAGAAGAATATTATCCAGCTCCATCCATGTAAACATGAAGGAAGTAAAGTCTCTGTCTTTCTTAATGGCTGCATAGTATTCCATGGTATACATATACCAAAATTTATTGATCCATTCGTGGATTGATGGGCTCTTGGGCTTCTTCCATGACCTAGGAATTATGAATTAGGCTGCAATAAACATTCTGATACAAATATCTTTATTGTAGTGTGATTTTTGGTCTTCTGGATAAATACCTAATAGAGGAATTATAGGATCAAATGGTAGGTCTATTTTTAGTTCTTTAAGTGTTCTCCAGATGTCTTTCCAAAAGGAACGTATTAGTTTGCAATCCCACCAGCAGTGTAGAGGTGTTCTCTTTTCTCCACAACCACACCAGCATCTGTGATTTGGGGATATTGTGATATGGGCTAATCTTACTGGTGTTAGATGATCAAAGTAGTCAAACTACTATCTCAAAGTAGTTTTGATTTGAATTTCTCTGATGATTAAGGGTGGTGAGCATTTTTTCATATGTTTGTAGGCCATGTGCCTGTCTTCTTCAGAGTAGTTTCTCTTCAAGTCCCTTGCCCACCCTGAGAAGGGATCACTTGTTCTTTTCTTGCTAATACGTTTGAGTTCTCTGTGGATTTTGGTTATTAAACCTTTGTTGGAGACATTACCAGAAAATATCTTCTCCCATTCTGAAGGCTGTCTGCTTGCTTTATTTACTGTGCTTTTGGCTGTGCAGAGGATTTTTAATTTGATGAGGTCCCAGTAGTGTATTTTTGATGTTGCTTCAATTGCCTGAGGGGGTCCTCTTCATAAAATTTACACCCAAGCTGATTTCTTCAAGTGTTTTCCCTACACTGTCTACTAGTATTTCTATAGTTTCATGTCTTAAGTTTAAACCTTTAACCCAGTGAGAGTCAATCTTAGTTAAGTGGTGACAGGTGTGGATCCAGTTTCAGTCTTCTGGAGGTCGCCAGCCAGTTCGCCCAGCACTGTTTGTTAAATAGGGAATTTTTCCCCACTCAATGCTTTTAATTGGCTTGTGAAAGATCATATAATGGTAAGGACCTGGGTTCATCTCTTGGTTCTTTATTCTGTTCCATACATCTAACTTTCTGTTTTTGTGCCAATACCATGCTGTTTTGATCACTATGGATTTATAGTATAGTCTGATGTCTAGTAGCATGATTCCTCCTGCTTTGTTTTTATTTCTGAGTAATGTCTTGGCTATTTGAGGTTTTTTCTGATTCCATATAAAATGAAGTATT
>CAUYTI010115654.1:0-50922 GCA_963575145.1 Galago senegalensis
AGCCAAATATTACTCATTTTGTCAAAATAAGGTTCATAATATTAGATCTAAAAAGAGGGGAAGTCAGTAAACAGTTCCTATTTCATCAAAACAATAGGTATAGATCACCTATATTTCTGTCTAACAAGGGCACAAGTGAACCTTTCTAGAACTAGGATGTTAAGGTTTTAACACAATGACTATGCAAATAACATGAAATTTATGTGAACCAGCTTGATGAAAGTATGTCAAAATGTGTGTGAAGACACTACACTATACCCCATGTTTGCATTAATGTATACAGCTATCATTTAATAATAAAAAAAAAACAATAGGTATTTTGTAGCTATTTTCCTTTTATTTTAGGGTTAACCTATAAAAAAAAGTTGAGCACTTAATTACAGTTACAAGCCACATGTCAATCTTGATAATCTTGGTAAAGGCACATAGGCACAAACTAGGAAGGTGGCCTGAATGAAAAGTAGTAGGAACAGTGGGGTGCTGAGATCCTCATCCAAAATCCTAGTGCTTTTTTTTTTTTTTTATTGTTGTGGGTTCATTGAGGGTAAATCCAGGTTACACTAATTGCATTTGTCACACAAAGTCCCTCTTATAAATGTGTTCCTCCCCCAGAGGTGTGCCAAACACTGTGACCCCCCCACCCCTTCCCCTTCCCTCTTTCTGCTCCCCCCTTTCTCCCCCACCATGCACTTGGTCATCAATTGTCCTCAAATCAAAATTGAGTACACTGGATTCTTGTTTCTCCATTCTTGTGATGCTTTACTAAGAATGTGTTCCACCTCCATCCAAATTACTACAAAAGATGTATAATCATTTTTAGTCACTGAATAGTATTTCATGGTGTACGTATACCACAGCTTGTTAATCCATTCCTGGATTGGTGGGCATTTGGGCTGTTTCCACATTTTAGCAACTATAAATTAAGCTGTGATAAACAGTCTAATGCAAATGTCCTTATGATAAAAATATTTTTTTCTTCTAAGTAGATGCCCAATAATGGTATTGTACCATCAAGTGGGAGGTCTAGTTTGAGTTCTTTGCAGATTCTCCATTAAGAGTTATCTTTGTATGATAACAGAGAGCTAATGTTATGTAAGTAACAGAGAGCTAATCAGATAAGCAGTTAAATATTGCTACAGGAAAACAAAAAGGCAAAAATTTAAGTTCAAAGATGGACAGGAGTAGCACAAGGCAGAAATGGGCATGGTTGATTATCTTTAACTAAACACATGTTTACAAAGGTCTTTACTCACAGTCCTTCAATGCATGAATGTTAAATAAAACATAGTCCAGCTGTACCACGGGATACTACTCAGCAAGAAAAGATGATGTACTACTGACACAGGCTACTGCCTTAAAGAATTACGCTGGGGTTAAAAATAATAAAGTTATTTTTCTGGGTGTATAACTGGTAATGGGACTGTGGGATCAGATGGAAAGTCGAATTTTCACTTTTTAAGGATTCTCCATTCATTGTACTCAATACTAACATGAAACTGTAGATGAACAACTACACACGCACACAGGAGAAGAACCCGAATTTAAGTGGTGGGAGGAAGATAAGGAAGGGAGGGAGGAATAGAAGGAGGGAGGGAGGTTGATGTGCTCTCATCTGTAAGGCACAATGTAAGGGTATATGGCGCATCTCCTGGGTGAGGGGCTCGACCACAACTAGGACTTTGGCTAATAAATGCAAAGAGTACCCTTATCGTTACAGTTAACATAGTGGTAGTTATTGTTTATTCCTGCTACTCATTTGTTCTTTCTAGGTCAGTTAATCAATGTAACCTAATCATTTATTTAATCTGAAATAAAAATAACAATAATAAAACTAAAAAAGAAATTCCCCGAATTGTACAGTGCATGATTCCACTTCCATAACATTCTTAAAAAGACAAAATTAGAGATATGAAGAGTAGATTCACCGTGGCCCAGAACTCAGAAGTGGGCAGGTGTGAGTGTCACAGGACAACTTGGAATGTTGGAGTGATGATGGAATGTTCTGGAACTTGGTGATTTACTGTCCTATGATGTTGAAATTATTGTTAGTTCAAAGAATCACAAAAATACTAATTAAAAAATAAGCTTAACTGAAAATCACATGAGGCATCTTGGGAAAGCAAGGAGAGGAAAGCCACAGTCCTGCTGCTGGACCCACATCTGTTCCCACGTCTGACTGGTTCATGCCACGTCTCATTCTGACTCTATTGTCAATGTCCATAATTTAGTAAATTAAAATCTGAATGGATTAAATTGAGTATATAATTGTTTTCCTATTTTTCTCTTTAGGTTTATAGACTATCTTTATTAAAATAACAAGATTAGGTATTTCACCAGGAGAAAACAAAATCTCCAATAAAATGCTCAGCATTTAAAAATATGTGCCTGGGAGTGCAAACATCTCGAGTCCATTTTTCGCTCTTCAGATTAGCTGGGTGAACTCATTAAGCCAGCATCCCTCATGGGTACAGGCTCCTCCTCATTACTGGGCTTCTTCTCCCTTCTGTTCCTGTTGTCCCTGAAGGACCTTGAGACCTGAAATAGATACTCATTATTTTTCACCTTTACCTCTCACTGTTCAAAGCAGTGCATTATGTTTTAACTGTGAGACCCTATTAACACGGAGCTTATTAAAGCCACTGAGGATGAAGGAATTCACAGGAACAAAGAACCTGTGCTCAGGGTTAAAGATGAGTAATAAAAAAAAAACTTCACAAAATAAGGGTTCCAGGGCAATATTGGTATTATTATCATTAACAAAATCTAATAAAAAAGTTATTTTGCAAACAAGCAATATGATCAGATAATCATAGTAAATAGTTGGCCTGGAAAAGTCTTTGGCAAGCAGAAAACACAAGAAGACTGTTTTTAAAGTACTGTTGCTGCTATTAAGAAGGATGTCTCCTTGTTAAATGTGAATATAAAATTTTTAAACAAAATATTAATAAGCTAAGTCAGCATGTTAAAACAAACAAAAAATAAAATGCACATGACCAATTTGGGTTTACCTAGAAATTCAAATTTGGTTTAATAAATAAAAAACACTCTACACATACACAAGCACGCAAACATTCGTACTCACACATGTACATTTACACACATACGTTTTCACATCCACAGATGCACACACATGCACACACGCATGCACAGACACACGCGTGCATACACATGCCCATGCACGCACACGCTCCTTCTTGTCATCAACTGGTATCTTTAAAGCCAAGCCTAATACATGTAAGAAAAAACTCTGTGGGTTCTTATGTGAACATTTTCCAAACCTATTCAGAACCAAAAAATATACAACAAATGTATCTAGCAAATTTTTTTTGTTTAGAACAACACATGTAAGCAAAATTATTTTTATAAATTAATTTCATATATAAATATATATATACTTATATGTACACATATATGTACACATTTGTATAAATACACAGATATATGGATATGTATACATAATTTCCAAATAAAACTCTAAAAATGCCTTAAAATTCTGGAAAGGCATACACCAGACAGTGGAACAAGGGCTACCTCGAGGAGCCTGGAATGTGCCTGTGGGGGGCTGGGGTGTGGGGTCTGGGGTCTGGGGTGGGCAATGGTGAGTCTGTGGGATGGGGCTTCCCAAGGTGGGCTCAGTGTAGGGTGACCCTTCTCCTGAAGACAAATGTCAACGTATGTGTCTCCCATATTCTAATATTATGTACAAAGGTATGAAGGAAAGCTTTGGGAATATCTTCCTTCATCCATGTGAGAACGTCCTAAGATCTGATACTGAGCAGTGGAAATGATGAATTATAAGAGAAGCCCATTGATCACCCGAACAGATTCCACCAAGCTGTCCTTCGAAGCCGGAAGCAATCCGTCACCTGAGGGACGACAGTGCCTGTTTCTCTACATTGCCAACAAAGTTAGGTGGTGTCACTCTGCCATTTTCCATTTTGCAGATCTGTGGGAATGGATGGCATCCCAGTGTCATAATTTCCAGACACCCAGCCCTCAGGGAGAAGGACGGGTCCTACCTGAGCTGCAGCTCCCTCCCCTCCAACTGCCCCCTCTCTTCTCTTGGTCCCCAGGTCTTGTTTGATTTTTATCTTTATAAATTTTGATAAGCTTGTTAACATACTGTGAATATTAGTCTCTTCTCCTAATGCCTTCTGTCAGCATTTTTGAAGTGTTTAGGATGTGACTTTTTCACCTTCCAGCATGTTTTTATGATGTCAGATTGGCCTCTCTTTCCTTTATGAGTTTCTTTTTTTGCCATAAAGAGAAAAATTCCAATTTGTGTTTTGTTTACAAGGGCCTTTTCTATGTCAATGATCAAAATGAATTCCTTTTATTTTCTTTTAATATATTTATAGTTTTGCTTTGTTTTATATTTTTCATTTTGAGGTTTCTGGAATGTATTTTAGTGATTCCTTTACCTACTATTGTTTTGAAATACCACCTTTATGATAAATTATGCACATAAGTAGATTCTTTGGAGATATATATATATATATATCTCAACAATTTCTATTGTATTTCAGTGACTGCTGTGTTAATTTCTATGCCATTGTCATTTAGTTTTAGTTATTCTGAGTTTATAAAATGCCTTGCTGCTTAGTAAGGCAAGTGCCTGGATTGTATTTTACATGTCTTTGATTATTCTTGAGAATGTTTTGCAGATAAATTTATAATTGGATGAGCAGATAAATAAAAGTACTTCTTTATACTCTTCTTTAAACTCGCTTATTTTACATTATCATCATGGCAGGATTGCTTTTCTTCCACTCGTGATTCTGCCCAAATGGGAAGACCACTCATCTCCCCATGTACTAAGGGTGCAGGCAGCAGATTACAGTTTAATATTTTTTAAAAACTTTGCTTTCCAGCATTCCTTGAAAGATTTCTTTTACATGTTTTCAGGCTTTTTTTGTAACTATAGTTTGCAAAGTTATTTTCTTCTTTCAACCATGTCTATGTGGCTATGGTTCCCCTTCCATTCTTGACCCCTGTCAATGTACCATACCTGAAAATCCTAGCAGGTGAATTATCAAGGTCACTGCTGGAGGCCACCGGGACTTGATTACACAAGGACCTTGTGAGAAGCATGTCAAAACTCCACCATCATTCATCCAAATGCCAGGAATCTTACTTCACCCAGAAGTGGCTTAAACTCAAGTTGGTAAAGTTGGATTGAGGAACAAGGGGATTTATTTGGGCACCACATGTGTATGCCTCCAAGAACGTCATTTAGTTTTATTACCAGTTATTTTAATTTTGTTACAAGACTAATGTATATAGTCTTGTATACTTTTGTCTTTTTTCAATATTGATATAAAATTTAACTTACACTATTGCTTGTAGCTTTAGATCATTTCTTTTCAGGACTTGTTGATATTCTAAAGTGAGAATGTTATTATTCCACTGAGTGAATTGATATCTGGATTGTTCTAAGTGGCTCCTATAAATTTAAGTGCCTACTTAAGTGTTCTCAACTCCAAGCAAGATTGGTTATAGTTTCCCCCGAATATAATTGCTAGGTCATCAAGGGTATGTATGAATTTTCAACGTTATAAGAAATGTCAAAGTATACTTTCAATATCACTTAAACATATTTGTATCAAATTATATATTCGTATCAGTGCTCATAAGAGATCACATTAATGCAAATTATTCCCAGCATCAGAGGTTTTGCACTTCATAATAATAAAATATTTAACAGAATCCTTTTTAAAATATTGGATAGTAAGTGTTCAATATTTTAGATAGGCAGTTTAAGTTTCAAAATGTTTTATTCTCTACTGCCTTGTTCCTTCAATAGAGACTTCATGTTTTAATTTTATCACCACTTAATCTCAAATTTTAGATATAGCAGCAAAGATATTTTGAACTTGTCCCATTGATCACATTTACCCTTTGAAAACATCAACAAGAATTCTGCAGGACACTATATTTGATTTTAAAAATGTGATGGGTTTTTCTGAGATGAGTTAGTCTTTGTGTTTACCGTCTCAAAAGAGTCAATAGAATTTAACATAAAGTATGTTGCCGTATTATTATTAACACATTTGAAGAATCTACAAAAAATGTTACGGCTCCACTGAAGTTGCTGGCTTATCTGGTATTGCTTGGCATTTTTTGAAAGCTAGTCTTTTAATATCTTTTATATTTCACAACTTTAACATGAAATATTATCCCTGAAGTAATCACTGCTATTATATTAATAGCTACAAAACTATTCTTTATTTTTGCCAAAGTACTATACTTAATGATGTATTAAAATAAGGAAACACTGAAGTGTTGTTCTACTATTGTATTTGTATCAAGTGTTTTTGTAAAAGCATTAATGCTGCTTAAATCTAACTTCAAGAGACTGTATACCAAAACACAGTAGAGAGACAGATGAGTTCTGACACTTCTACATAGTCTCATCTGAGTTATAATGGTTTTGCACGGACAGTCTTGGATTCTTCTGAGGGTCATAGCAGTGACATCAGCCCTCCCACTGAATGTCTTTGTGACAACAGCTACAGCAAAATACTGAACTCGATTTATTTTGAGCGGAACAATGTATTCCCTCATTTGTATTGTACAGTTCATTGTGAGAAGGACTAAAGGTGTGTTTTAACTTTGACTTTTTGGACAACCTTTTCCTTATTTTTATGGTGTCTTAGCCATTCCTGTTTGGCTTTTGCTTCTTCAACTGGTTCTTTGATTTTCACATTTATTCCTCAGCTTCTCCCATGCTACATCTTCTGCTCTCACCAACCTGCTAAATCCTCTGTGTTTGTATTTTGGTTCAATCTCTCCTACTCCTATTCAGATTCCAAGGTCAAAATTTCTCAAGTCCATTCCCTATATAGGTCACTCTTGCTTCCCCACAAGTATGCTGACTTTGTATCTATGCTCGAAGTTCAGAATGACTATGCCTGGAGAAATCACAAAGGATGAGGTCCTGATGCAGCTGCCAAGGGCTGAAGACTGAGTGTGTAACACAGAGGACCACCTGAGAAAGAGCTGCTGATCTCCTAAAAATTGCATTCTGCTGTGTCCAGGAAATCAAATCTCATCTCAGATACTGTGTTTTCCATGCTTAGCTTAGGCCTTGGCAACGGGATATAGGGATCAGTAAAGTCGTATGGATGATTTAATGGAATAATGAGATAAACAACAATGATAATTGGTGTCCTCCAGAGAATATAGTTTGAATCTTGTGATCCCAGGTCACCAGACCGAGGCAGATGTGGTCCTTTCCCAGGTCCCAGAAAATATCCCATTATTTGTGGGATCACCAGCTCTGGCTTAATCTAATGCAAGCATAATTTGTAGTTAGCATCCTAAAAGATACCAGAGTCCCTCACAGACTTTCACACAAATGCATAGCAGAAAGCCTGGCAGCCAGAAAGGGCCTGCACCGCTTCATGTGCCGAGTGGCAGCCTGAAAACAATGCAGCCTGGTCCTGCTTTTCAGGGCTTTTTACTGAGTACAGCAACAGAGTAAATGTGCAAGAACACATGGCAATTAAAGACAAAAGAAAGGGGAGCTCAAGGCCCCGGAGAAGGCTGGGTGAAGGGCAGCAGTTGGGTAAATAGGAACACGGGTAGTGGAACATCTGAGATACCCAGACAACATATACAGGGAGAAGGGGTAAGTAAATTTCATCCCTTTGAGCTGCTGACCAAGAATCTACACGCCTTAGCCCACCTGACTGCTGACGCCCCATGCGGGGAGCATCACATACACATTCCCCTGACTGGGCACTTGGTCCTGGGTTGGAAGGCCCATGAGGCATTCAGCCTGTCTGCCTCCCACAAGACGGTTCTTTACCTTAAGACAAAACCCTCCACTTTCATAGTATTTTTTAATATTCAGGCAAAGTGTATTTTCAAATATCTCCTTAACTCAGGCTATAATAATATCAAAGGACAACTTGAAATCAAGCCAAAATGATGTTTAGCAGTGTGACTTTTTGTGACATTGTGAGTCACTCCCAGCCAGGAGCTGCACAGCAGATGCTCAGTGGTAGAACGCTTATTACTAAGACCCCATGAGACGCAACCCACATCTGGGTAACTACACACATCCCCGTAGTATCCATCTCTGTGTTACTGTGAAGCCCGCCTCGATTGTGCATATGTGTAACTAAGAGTCACCCAGGTTTCCCGTTCTGAGAAAAACATCCTGGATGGAGTGAAAAATTGGTCTAGTTAACAGAAATATTTAAATTATTAAGCTAGAGAGCAGTTTTAGCAAAGAACACCTTCCCAAACCATTGAATGCTATCATTTTCCCTGACGCTAGCATGGTGCACTGTTGTGCAGAATTGATATTTATGGGGCTATTAAAGCCCACCTTGCCTTTAACATTGGGGGTGGGTTTAGTTTATGGATGAAGCAAGAAGACAGTCTATGCTGTGGCTGAGACGGGAAACTCTCTTTAAACTTACAATTCAATACAGCTCAGCCATATGTGATTTTGGACATAATAAATTATAAGTTTTGTATAGTGGTAATATAAATTGCTTTCAGTGGGGTTTAGTGTAATCTAAGTAAAATATTAGAAGCTAGAGGACAGCCTGCTGTATACTAAGTGTTCAAAACAAATTACTGAACACATAAATATGAGTAAAGGTAAAATTACCACTTAAAATTCAAGAACACAATTTTAAAGACAAATGTAGAATTTTATAAAGCACTAAGTCGCATTTCAGAACTACATATACATAGATATTTCTTTTATTCACTGGAAATCTAGAAAAAATATACTTATGACCTATTTCATTTCAGAAATCACCAATACATTTATAATTTTTTTGTCATTGATCAGCTTTTTTAATACAATTTATTTATGATAAAAGCAGTCCTTTATAATACCACCAGAGACTACAGAACTAATCACTGTTTGTCAGAAAAGGTAGGTACTGGGAAAAGACAAGACCTGGGCAGGGTACGTGTATTAGAAGCTCACAGAACCACTCTCAAGAGATAGCAACTCACACCAACAGTCCTGCCTAATGGACGGGACTGGCATTCCTTCTAGCATTTACTATCCCTGGGTCATGTTAAAATGGTTAATTGACTTTGAACACTGAAGTTATTACACACTAAATATCCAGGTGATTTTATTTTTACTTCTAAGTAGGTATTGATTATAAATTACTTTGAAGGTCAGAAAAAAAGAGAACACTCACAAGTAATTGAATTAGAAAGAAAAAATGGCTTGAAGAAAGTAATCAATAGTACACGTGCTACTTACTACTCGTAATCCCATAGGCAAAAGCAAACATATGATCAGCAGATCACAAGTCAACAAATCACTGAGCCATATTTTTAGGTTTGTGGCATATACTGTTTGAAAATCAATCTTCCCTCTATTTTTTTTTTACCTAAAAGCTTTTGCATAATTAAAATTGGCTCTTACAAAGAAAATAAACACATGTTTACAACATCTTTCTAAATACATAAAAATTTGTAGGAATTTTTAAAAGACTAAAGGAGTAAGAGATCTTAGGGCTCCTCCCATCTGCAATAAGAAATAACTTTGAAAATTATTGTTCAAAGTCGTCTTTGTTTTGAACTGCACATGCTAAAGTATATTTTTCTTATTCCACTATTACCATTTGCTAACTTGTTCCTTTATACAGTTTAATGTTTTGTAATTTCATGCTTCCCATGGTCAATTTTCCTGCCCAATATTAGAAGAAAGTTAAATAAAAAAATAAATGTAGTAATTCTTACACACCACCCTGATTGTTAATGATTGCAAATGTAGAACTAGTTGAGACTCTAGTTTCAGTAAGTTACTTATAAAAACAACCCATTCAGAACTATGATCTGCTCTGATGTGGGTATTCATGGCTCTCATTTTCTCAAGAATAATAGCAACTCTTTAAGGATGGACTTCTTTCTGAAATTTTTATAGAATTGGTGATAATGAGTGGTGCCTGTGACTCAAAGGAGTAGGGCGCTAGCCACATATACCAGTATATGTTCAAGATATAATCTTATTAGACAAGGCCTATCACATCATGGGGGGCAAACTGCTTTACCTGAGGTTTGTCAACTTAAATGTTAATCTAATTTTAAAACATCCCCCAAGTTGACACCTAAAATAGGCCATCCCAGAGGTTGATGTCCATATCTGTATCAATCACATTCACCCCAAACCTCTTCCTAGGCACGCACATCTTAACTCACTTTCCACTCACCCTCTGGCCTCACAGAGTGTCTGGACATGCTGACTTCTCTACTTCACAGAAACCACCACTTTTCTTCAAGTGCCCAGCACATGAAAACCAATGGGACCCATTTCCCAGGAAGGCAGTGCAGAGACCATCCTTGAGCATTCGCTTTGGAATCATCCCTTCACCCCAAGTGGCTTATGGACAGATTGTTTCCAAATGCCTAAAATACTCTGAGAGTTGTGTTAAATATGATGCTTCCCATAGTCTCATAATTCTATCTCATTTTAAAAGTCAATAGGAAAAACAAATAAGGAACTTCACTTTTGCGTATAAACCCAAGACAAACATCTCAGTCAGAAGATGTTATGAGGGTTGAAAGTGACATTGTGACCTGAGGTGCTGGGCACAGCCTCCAGCTTCAGGCTCCCTGCTTCAGCAAACAGGACCAGCAGGGATCTCATTTCAGATTGGCCGGCCCTGAAATCCAGACAGACCGTGGAAATGATAGATTGTGATAGGCACTCCAGAGTCACATGGCTCTTAAGATCGCCAAAGTATTTCACATACATGAAATCTATTAGCTGGCATGGCAGTGTTTGCCCAGAGTCCTCACTACTCTGGAGGCTGAGTCAGGGAGTCACTTGAGCCCAGGAGTTCAAGGTTACAGTGAGCTATGATGACAACACTGCACTCCAGTCAGGCAAACAGACTAAGACCCTGTCTCTAAAAAGTAAGCTTAAAAAAAGAAATATTATAATGATACCAAATTATTCTAGGCTTTTTAGAACAAAAATAAATCCTAACATGTGGAATCCTTTCTGCCAAAAGCCAGCCTAAAGGTTGGATAGGCTCCTGCTGCTGCCTCTCTTCCTCCTCTCCATCACGAGGACTATTTTGTCCCTGACTCCCAGAGAAGGGCCAGGAGGTACTTTTTGGGGGGAGGTGTATTCACTGAACCCAATTAATAACATAAAAAACCTATAAGGAATGTTTGGAACTTAGAGAATCTTAGAGAAAAGAAATGAAAAGAAAACTCTAAGCATACACAATTCAAAATCTTATATAAAAATTACGAAATTCCATTATATATAAAAGTTAAACTTTAGTTTGACATTAGGATGTTTTAGATCTGTTTTTCATCCAAGTATGTGCATTAGGAGAGGTCAAGAGGCTGAGGGACCATCAGAAACAGTTACTGAACAAGCGTTTTAAGGCATTTATTATTGAAAGAGATATAGTCTTGAGCACCTCTGATGAAAAAGAAAACATTTAATATTGAGGCAAAGGACAGAAAACTCAAAGAAACAAAATATTTCTTGCTGTCTTGTATTTTTTCACTCTAGTTCCTGTATCTATAGACTGGTTCTTGCTCTGTGTGTGACAAACGTGCTTCTCCATGGCATTTCTGATCCTGGGGCTCCATCTTTCCCCACATCACTCCTCAGACCTGCTTGATTGCTGAAGTTATTCTATAGATTGATATTCTGATCCTGGAAGAGTCTGCGCAGAGACACCACCAATTAGGCGAACACATCCCAGATAAATGGATCTTTATCATTACATCTCAGAGCAGAAGGGGGCTTTGGATGCCTGCCCAACGGAAGACACCAGGAAACCTCATTTAGCCCCATCACAAAGTACTGTGATTGTCCCTTTGGATCTCAGCAAACACAAAGTGCCCATTTCAACATATGAATATTGCCATTATAAAAACTCTGCCCCCAAAAGGAAGCAGTATAGATTCCAAATTACCATGGAGGTGATCCAAGATTGTGAAAATTATTCACGAACTTGTATCTGGTGTTTAACAGGAGCCTGGAGAGAAGTTTCAGATATGACGTACTCTTCATTGTGTTTCTACAGGCATGATAGAGGCCCAGAGAGGTCAACTCTGAGCATTGCCGGATCTCACCCCACAGCCCAGGAAAGCTTCAGCCAGTGCCCAGAGTGTTTTCTCAAGACCCATCTGACAGCAAGGCAAGTGAAATGAGCCCATAACAAGCACTGTTGACTCAGAACCAGATGCCTTGTCAGACACTGCACTGGCAGCCTCAGCCTGGTTATGGTGTAGGCAAAGCACATTAGTATGACAACTCCCAAAACAAGCAATGACCTGCTATTTCTGCAGTTGGGGAAAAGATTACTTATTCAGTTATGTAATGAGATTAAGGGTTTCAGGGTCTGAAGAGGGTGTATGTACATCGAGACTCATAAATCAACCTTATTTCTTACATTATACTAGAAATGAAGCCAATCTCCTTACATTGACAAAACCAGATTTTACTGTTATCTATAATACTTTAATACGGTATAGTGAAATTCACCAGAGTTTTAAAGAGAAGGAAAAATTTTTGTCTGTCATCCTTTTTAATCTCTCAATAAATACAACATTTGTACCTTCTCTTTGATATAAACAGGACAAAGCTTAACAGCGATCTCTCCTCTGAGAGACGCTTTTCTAAGGCAGTGTCTTCCGACAGGGTGATGGAGGTGCTAAGATCTTAAGAGTTTCCGGGCAGCCCTAACACTTCACTTGGAGCCGCCTTAGTGAGCTGGGATGGCCACGGGATCTGCAGCTTGTGACATTCCCGTCAGATCCCTTTTCTGTTCCATGCGGAGCCCTTATAGTCCTCAGGTTGAGTGACTGAATACATAGATGATGGGCAGACTGATTATAAAAACAAAAACCTGACCCACAGTCTGGAGCAACCTGCACGGGAGGCCGACTCAATACCTGCAGTAGCAGCGGAAGCAACCTGTTCACTGTCAGGCAGCAGTGTAGGAGTCAGACCCTGTCTCCAGCCGTGACCCAGCAAGAAAAATAACACCTGCAACAACCAGGCCCAATAGCCAGGCCTTGATTAATAACTGACAGATTTTTAATCTGTGTTCCTTTTTCCAAGTTAGGACCAACCAGAAAAAGCCAGATCTGCTCCCTGACCAGTCACCTGGGATGCTCCAATTCTGGGCATCTGCTTCCAGCTTCTCCAGACCAACAGCCCCCAGTCAGGACATACCCAAAGCCTCCCCTCTCGCCACTGTAAAGGACTTCTGACAAACGAAAGTGAGCATCACTGCTTCCCTGGCTAGGACAAGCTCTGAATAAATATCTTTGCTTCTTGTCACTCGGGTAGTCTTTATTTCTACCATGCTATCTTAGATATCCAGAACCCCCAGCTTTATTCAGGAGACGTCATCCTGGGTGCAGCCACTTTGTAACCTATGAACACCTCTCCAACACCTACATGCACATACACACACCCACACCTTCCCTAGTTAAGTTTGTCTAGCCATGAATCCAGTTTCCCAGGATTTGAATGGAAATGGGATAGATTCATTTGTAGTAAGTTGAGGGTAGTTATCGCTATAGGGAAACTGTGAAGATCTGGCACCATGGACCAAAGAATCAAAGGCCTAGCTTTGACCTCAGTGCAGACAGACCGATGAAGAAGCTGTGTGAGCAGAGATGGTCACTCATCAGCCCCACCAGCTCCATCAGCCAGTCTGCACCCTCAGCATAAACAGAGTCAATACGTAAAAGAAGGTGCACTATTCCTGCCTCCACGTTTTAGGTCACAGTTTAATTTTCACTTTATAACTCACTTGTGTAACCACTGAGGAAGAATGGTGCTCTGCATACCAAAAAAATGAATTAAATGCACATAAATAACACAGTTATTAGGAATCATGAGGAATTATTTGACTTCTGAATATTAAAAGAATAAAAGACAGTTTTGCTTAGAAATATTAAAATAATAAAACATTGGTAGCATTGGTGAGGATGCATTGAGATTCATTATTAAACTATTATATATCTGTAGGGGACGCCGACATCCGAGCAGGATGATCTGCAGCTGAGGCGTGGACCCCGGGCCATTCCTCCACAGGAGTTCCTTGTGGGAGGAGCCCGTGCCCTCAGCCCGTAGTCATTGTTAATTACTCCCCTCACCTGGATCATTCCCTTTCAATAAAAGGCTGGTGTGGAGGCTGCTCGGGGCTACCCGGAAAGTAAGGGCTAGTCAGCTTTCCACAAGCTTGTACTTCCAATCCGCTTCTTGCCTGGTTCCTTCCTGCGCTAACCGAGACCAGGGCCACAGGAGCCCGACGGGTCGTGACATTTTGGCGTAGTCGGCAGGATATAGCAGGACACAACAGAACACCAGGGACATGGACCAAAAGGTTCAACACCCGGATGTAGGTGAGGCCTTTGGTAGACAGTGGAAGGAAGTCCAAAGGGAAACGACACTCAGGGAAAGTGGGACCTTTGGCCAATTTAAAAATTAAGAAACCACGCTCAGAATAAGTAAGGTGTCTAATAAAATAAGCAAAGACATGGGTAACTTTCTGTTTGGGAAGTCGCAGGAAGTAGAAACTGAGGAGGAAAGTGATGTTCAATCATTATCTAAAAGCGAGGATAGTGAGGTTCAGTGGGAAACTGAACATAAGAAAAATTGGGAAACAAAAACATATAAATAAACAAATAATCACCACTATGACCACTATAGCTAAACAAATTAAATGATTGGGAGATCAGATAAATAGTCTCACTGTCAGAAATGCTAACTCAGAGCACCCCGTTTTGCCCTCAGCACCTCCCTATGTAAACAAACCACCTGTGACCTCTGTTATGCAGGCTGTATTAGAAGGGCGTAATACTGGTGATTTTGCGTGGGAAAACACTTTGGGGCTTTTTCCCGGTTACGGTCACTGATATTCCTCCTGATCCGCAACACCCTCAAGGAGGCCAGCATTTTGACCACCATATGATCACCTTTTCAGTTCTTAAGGATTTGAAACAGGCCGTAGCACAGTATGGTATGCAGTCCCCATTTTCCAGAGGTCTATTACAGGGACTTGCACAGGAATAGCGGCTCATTCCCTATGACTGGGATACGATAGCCAGAACTGTTCTTAAATCTGGACAATATTTACAGTTTAAAACCTAGTAAAAGGAGGAGGCTAACCTAATGAGTCACCAAAACCAACAGAGAGGCATCCCAATAACATCTAAACAACTCACTGGATCTGGGCAGTGGCTGAGGATTCCCAATCAGCTTCAATACAATGACCTAGCCATAGTCCAGACGAGACTGTGTTGTCTTAGGGCCTGGGAAAAGGTTCAGGCTCCTGGAGATGTCTCTAAATCTTTCATTAAAATAATGCAGTCGGGAAATGAACCTTATACCGACTTTCTAGTCCGACTAAAAACTACAATTGATAAGACTATTGCCCAGCCGGAGCTGAGAGACATGCTTTTCCAAACTTTAGTATTTGAAAATTCCAACTCGAAGTGTCAAAAGGCCCTGCGACCTTTGAGAGCACAAACGCTCCCTTAGAGGAGTATATACGGGCATGTGCTGACATAGGAATAGGATCTTATAAGGCTAATTTACTGACTACTGCTTTAAAAGGAAAAGGTCAGTTCATTTCCTCCCCTTACATAATAGTCCTAGGTTTCTACTCACTAAAGCTCTTTTTGTTCTTAATTAATCTCAACAATGATGAAAAGACAACTGCAGAACACCATTAGACATCTCTCATTCATACACCATCCTCTTCAGTACAACAACCTATCTTTTATAAAAAACCAGATATGACAGAATAAAAACCAGGTTATGTGCTGCAATGGGGTCAAGGCTTTGCCCATATTATTACAGAACATCAAAAAAAACAGTGACTACCAGCCCACTGGATTAAGCCTCAACACAAACAGGAAACTTTACCAACACCTTAAACAAGTTTGTTTTCACTAACCTTTCTTCTACAGGACCTTAGTTTAGGCCATTTCATAGTGGAGAAATCCTGGATCAATCTCCTCTGGGAGAACTCAAGCTGCCTCTACCATGTCTCCGCCCAGTCTCAACAAGAAGCAGTTAAAAACAGTCAACGCCCCTTTTCCCTGAAGAGGCAGCAGGAGCTTCTATGCAGAGTGAGAGGATTGATATATAAGATTTCATTATTTTAAGCTATATACTAAGCCCCAGGCAAACTTTGGAGACATCATCTAAATCTTGGACAATTAGGACAACAAAAACCTCTAACAACAGGCTTTAAGAAAGCTCCTGGAGAACGGCAGAAACAAACAACAAACCTCCTTTACCTCTTCAAAAATGTCTTTAATACACTAGAGAGGGAAATGTAGGAGACGCCAACATCCGAGCAAGATGATCTGCAGCTGAGGCGTGGACCTCGGGCCATTCCTCCACAGGAGTTCCTTGTGGGAGGAGCCCGTGCCCTCAGCCCATAGTCACTGTTAATTACTCCCCTCACCTGGATCATTCCCTTTCAATAAAAGGCTGGTGCGGAGGTTGCTCGGGGCTACCCGGAAAGTAAGGGCTAGCCCGCCTTCCACAAGCTTGTACTTCTAATCTGCTTCTCGCCTAGTTCCTTCCTGCGCTAACCGGGTCGGGACACATATAAGTAGCCAATATGTTCCAAATGCCTTTTTTTTTTTTTGAGACAGTTTTACTATGTCACCCTCGGTAGAGTGCCATAGTGTCACAGCTCACAGTAACCTCTAACTCTTGGTCTTAAATGATTCTCTTGCCTCAATCTCCTAACCAGCTGGGACCACAGGTGCCTGCCACCTATTTTTTTGGTTGTAGTTGTCATCGTTCTTTGGCAGGCTTGGCCTAGGTTCTAACCCTCCAGCTCTGGTGTATGTGGCTGGCACCCTACCCATTCAGCTACAGGTGCCAAGCCAAAATGCCTATTTTTTTCACAGTTTGTGGTTAAGCATTTTTGATTTTGAAACTAAATAAATTTTTCTAAGCACCTAATTTTGAAAACTCTTAAATATTTACACATAAAGGTATTGATGGAAGGGTTATTCATAACAATTTTGTGAGAATACATAGACTATTTTCAGTGAAAAATAGTGTACAGAGATATTTACACCCACACATCCCTTATCTGCTCAGTAGTGAGCCCCCCAGCACTGCTCCTCCGTCCGTACCAACCCACTTACTCCTCAAGAGAATCCCAGGACATCTGCTACTTCATCCCAATTTTACGGACTGAAAGATGTTAGGAAGGTTATCCAACAGTAGGTTTTAACATATGCTTAATAATATCGTCTACACTAATAATAGTGATCTATTTTAAATTATTCTTTAAAATAAAGGTAACACTAAAGAAGCAGAATGTCCCCAACAATATTTATGTCAGTCATAGTTGCAACGGATTCCACCGGTGCTAGCAAGCAACAACTACACAGTTACTCAATGTCATCAGAAATACTACTTGTTTTCCTAATAAGAGCCCTTGAAATTATATTTATTTATTTATTTATTTATTTATTTATTTATGTATGTATTTTTTGAGATGGAGCCTCAAGCTATCACCCTGGGTAGAGTGCCATGGCATCACAGCTCACAGCAACCTCCAACTCCTGGGCTCAAGCGAGTCTCCTGCCTCAGCCTCCCAAGTAGCTGGGACCACAGGCACCCACCACAATGCCTGACCATTTTTTTTTTTTTTTGGTTGCAGCCGTCATTGTTGTTTGGCGGGCCCGGGCTGGGGATTCGAACCCGCCACCTCAGGTGTATGTGGCTGGCGCCTTAGCCGCTTGAGCCACAGGTGCCAAGCCTTGAAATTATATTTATAAAATAAATCCTTCAAAGTAGTTATAAATCCCTATTTTTTGTGAACTAGGAAATGTATTATCTAAATACTTCTGTGATATTTATTTCTACATTGTTCAGATAAATATACTGTGGATATCTGATGTGGTTGAACTCTTTTGCCTTCACTAAGATTCAAGAGAGACGTAGTCTTCAAAACCTGTGGGGACCTACCTTAAATTTAACCGAACAGCCCATGTACTTGAGGCAGAATGTGTTTTGTGCTGGAATTGGGGGCAATAGCACCCCCCCTACCTCACTGGTTTGGTCAGCATGATGGCCCGACAGTGTTCCTGACTCTATAGCTCTGTTTTAAACAGCTACCTACAAACGTGCCAAGATTTCATGTAAAAGTTGGCTTGGTGCTTTGGGGATTAATGGTGCCAATTTGATACCATGTAGTCAATCTTAAGCACCATTTGATTTTTCAAAATATAACTTTAATTATGACATTGAAATACTCATTGATTCGTAGTTTATTTTTCTCACAGAGTTCTCAAAATGAATTTTCTTCTATTATTAGTCCCTCGGAAACCAAAAATGGCACTATGAGATTTTATTCTACTTCACAGTATGTATGGGTTACCTCAAATAGATTATCAGAACATATTTTGAAAAGACTCATTCTCTCATATACATGTGTATATATATATATATATATATATACACACACACATATATATACACTATATATATTTACTTTTTAAATATAAAGTCACATTAATCATTCTGAGCCTGATATTTCTCTTTCTTAATGGAAGGAGTAGAACAAGATAATATTTAAGATTTCATTTGAGGTTTCTGAGATTTGGCAGAAAGGGAGGGGGGAGGAGGGAAGGAGAGAGGGGAGGAAGGAAGGAAAGAGGAGGGAGCGGAAGGGAACTGGGGAAAGTTAGTTTACTACCTGATGGTTAAAGAATATCTGTCATTATTATTATTATTATTTTGGGTTTTTTGCAGGGTTTTTTTGGCTGGGGCCGGGTTTGAACATACCCCCTCTGGTATATGGGGCCAGCACCCTACTCCTTTGAGCCACAGACACTGCCCAAATACTTGTAATTATTACATCTTATTTACTCTGGAATACATTGTAATTAATTCCATGTCCTTGCTAATTCTTTCAGGGCTCATAATTTAATGCGCTTGTGGGAAATGAGGAGAGAAATGCTGGCTACACTGTCTTTTACTTATAATATCCATCAGGAAAACTTACGGTTAGTTTACAAGCCCCTAGAGCATGTGTTAATATGAAATAATGAGCACACAAGGTGGGAAGACTGATTCATTGTATTCTACCATCAACACCATTGTGAGATTAAAAAAATGCATGCAATAATTTATACCAATACTCTTAGTAGTGCCAGAATCTCTAAAGCCTTATACACTGTGATTTATCTTCAAATTCTCTTCCCAATTAAACATGGTGATAGCTGGAATTAAATGAAAGCCCCACAGGACAGGAGGGGCGTTTGCCCTTAGTGTGGTCTTCAATGCAGACCTCCCAGGTTTACCAGTTGCTGCTGCTGCTTTCCTGAGATCAAAGGCACAAGACATTTGAGACAAAGCCATGTTTAATTCCACAAAGCTATTGTGCAAAACTCAAAAAAAGAAAAATTACCAAAAAGAAAAATATAGATAGACCACATGGATATCTCTCTTCCAGAGATGTATGGGAAACTTTGAAGTAGCAAAGACAGAAAGAAGCAGTAATTTATGATTCCCACTCTCAATATTCAGCCTGCAGAAATGGTGCCTTGTTAAATGTAAGAGCTAAATGCTACAGTCTGCATAACTGTCTCGTGTTAGGGTTTATCATTCTGAGGCTTCATCTTTTTTAAATGTCTTACAGCCCTGGGAAGAGGTTTACAATCCAACCACTATCTAAAGCGTGCTGCAACTGTGGAGACCAGGCTGCCTTTAAGGGGCTCTGTCTGGACCCAGCATGGCCCTTCCCAAACGTCCAGGCAGTGTACAGCGTGCACCTTCAAATGTCCAGACAGTGCATAGTGCGCACTCTTCCTCTGGAAGTCTGCCAGGTCTGGTGTGCACTTGGTGATCAGCAAATATCTGCATAGGGCTTGATGAGAAGGCACATTAGTTTTCCCGGACTGTCAGGGTAAAAATCACAAATGGCACCTTAGAACAGCAGGAGTTCCTTGTCTCATCGTTCTGGAGGCTGGAAGTCCAAAATCAAAGTATCGGCAGGGCCATCCTCTCTTTGCAACCTGTGTGTTATAATCTGTTGCAGACAGAGCTCCTGACTCCCCGCTAGATCCTGAGGCTCTGGCAGTGCTCAGGCTCCTTGGCTTGCAGTCTCTCCAGTCTCTGCCCTTGACTTCAGAGGACACTCCTGTGTCTTTGTGTCTAAATTACCCTTTTCCTATAGGGACACCAGTCACATTGGATTAACACCCAGCCTAAAGATTATGTCATAACTTCATTATGTCTACACAGACCCAATTGTCAAATATATTCACCTCTACAGGTGATGGGCCTTAGTACCGCACTTTAACTTTAATTTTGTAGGGCACAATTCAGCCCATACCACAAGGCATTGTACCCCACATTTTGTTCTTTCTTGGACACCTAGTATATGCTGAACAGTTAAGTGGCCGATAGGAAAGGCAATAGCTATTTGTAGAATTGTTTATTCTCATTAAGTTATTAATCTTTGTTCCCTAGAATTCAAAGAAAACAAAGTATGTGCCCAGCACATTCCAGCTGTCATCACACCTGCTCTAACAGTTTGCACACTCAGACAGAGAGATCCGAAGCTGCTGCCTGGGTTTGTTGTTGTTGTTTCTTTGTTTGTTTGGGGGTCTTTTAGAGCAACGTGTAAAAATATGAACAATTATACAACAAATCAACTTTGTGCCATTCCTTTGTAACAGGCCACCCATGAGATGTGCTTTGCTGAACATTAGCGTGTTTGGTGAATGCTGTTACTGTAAAAAAAAAAAGGAAGAATAATGTAAATTGGATAATCCCCTGAACATTTGAAATGTGCCTGGTTTTAGAACCAAGGAAGGTAAAGATTATCATAAACTACAAAGATCTATTTTGCAGCAGTTAAGAAGCATCAGGATTAGGCTAACACGCTCACACACATGCACACACATCAAAACCTGAAGTAAAAATGTCTGTCTGAAGTTCCCTTATGTCTAAAAGGAGTTAAAAAAGTTTTAGCTATGACATTCTAATATCTTATCAGAATAGAAAGATGATTAACATTTAAAGGAGTATTTTAAAAATGTGATCTCAATAAAACAAGATTCAGCAATTTTCTTGGAACTGAGGGGTTTCCCAGGATGTAGGACACTTAGTGCTAAAACAGTTTAATTCCTGGGTATATCTGGAAGAATCAGTAACTACAGTGAGAATATCCACCAAACTTATGCCCTTCTCACTTTGGGAGATCACAGGTGACTAAACTGGGCCAATCAGAATCTCTCCCTACTGGAAACTGAATCCTGATTGTGAGACGATACCCAGCATAGCAATACTGGGGCTGCACCCTGTGCTGCTGTCGCCTCCCAGGCCCCTGTGGTCTCTGGTTCATGCACTTCTGAGGGCTGATCCTTCAGACACCCCACCTTGGTTCAACGCGTTCCTTCTCTGCTTGAACTAACCAGAGTGGGAGTTTGTCTCTTGCTCCCTAAATCTCTAACTGGTCCAGAAAGTGGCTCCTGGAGTGGAGGGGTCAAGTGAGGCGGGACGAGTGGAGGCTGTGACAGTCCCCTTCACTCCACACTTCTTCTGGTCCCAGAGGAGCCTGTCCTGGGGTAGCATTTTGTTAAGTTGTTTATTGTGGTGTCTGAGGACTCACGCCAAGTGCTAATGGTGACTGGACTTCAGAGGGTGTGACGGAACAAGGTTAAGTCACTGGAAATAACTCAGCAAAGGGGAAGAGCAGGGCTTTGCAGGGACGGGGCCTCTCCCACCCCATAACCCAGGAGGACACTGACCACGGTATCTGGTGTGGTAAAGCCCCACCCCCGCTTCTTCACTGAAGTCGGTGCCTGCTGAGGCCTGGGGGCAGGATGTCCAGCTGAAAGAGAGAAGGGACCCAGCCATGCCTGGCTCTCCCAGGCCCCAAGTCTCACCTGACAGAGGCAGGTTGGTCATAGGCCCTCAGATTCCTCCCCCAGGAGCAGCACTGACTCTGGGTTTGAGTCACCTTCATGCAGATGGCAAGACACACACTGCACGGCACTGACCTTTGTGGATCCGGTCCCACATCCAGGGCTGTTTCTAAGACAGAATCTTGCAACTGGACCTCGATCCAGGAACGTGCCTCTGTCTCTGATCTTTACTTGACCGAGCTAACCAAATGCAAATCAGCAGGAGGCTGGCCCAGCCTTACCAGAGCCTCAGACACCTGCACTATGCCCCAGTCAGAGGCCTGAGGGGGCTGAGACCCAATGTGGTCCTGAGGTCCCAGCCCAGGGGAACAAGTTTGTGAAGGCAGTTCCCTCTGTGCCCTGGGGGACCACAGACAGGGTGGGAGCTTAGGGGGCAGAATCTCACCCCAGAACTCACTGTTCTCCCAGGGAAGTGAGTCCACTCTGCTGATCCAGGAGGAAGAGAACATTACTCCGGACCCATCAGCGTCTGTGGCTATGCCCCTCCCTCGCTTTGTCCAGTGAATCAGCAACTGCACATCAGACCCACGATGCTGTGACTTCTCCGGAGGAGAAGGTTCCAGGGGTCCTCAACAATGTCCGCTGAATACTTGCTGTGGATTCAGAGTGTGGTTTGCTCTCTGAATTTCCTGTATCTTAAAGATTTATGAAAGTTTAAAGTAGTTTTACTGCTCTTAGTAACCAGAAGCAAAGCAAAAATTACACAGGGGAGAATTAAATTGGCAAGGAAGACTTTATCCAACAAGGGACTGGAACACACTCTGAACTCTTGCTGAAACAAGTAGGATTTTTAACAGCTGAGTTGAAGAGCGATTACAGGCCATCTGTGCTTGTCATCTGCCTCACCCAAAGGAAAATAACATTTCTAGTATCGCTATGACCCGAGGTAGCTTCACAACTTGGAGGAAGGTGCCCATGTGAGCTTAGACTCCCCCCACCCACACACAGACTAGGACATGGGCCCCATCTCCCTAGGTGTTACATTTCAGAGGGATGCTCCCAGACTCTTGTCTGGAGACAGTACCTTGAGAAAGACACTTCTGGGTTGCAGAACGAGCAAGAGGCTTTTTAAATGTCAAACTAAATAACAAACAGCAAGAGGCCCTAAAAGAAAACAGTATGTCCTCCTCAGCCGAGCACTGCATTGGGAATAGTGCTCAGTGGTGAGCTGCATGTGCACTTGGCGGGTAAAGGAAGATGAAAATTTCTTAAGGAAAAATGAGGAGGATTAAGGATTGTTTTGAAATAATTATTTTTGATTACAAAGAGCCACAACAAGGGTGACGCCAGTCTGAGGCTGGCCTCAGCTGCTGGCTGTCCTCGCAGAAGGACGTTCTATGTGAACATGTCATGGCCTTTGTGGCAGGTTGTGGTTTTGCAGTCTTGTGTGATAGTTTTGTTATCAGACACACAAGCAGAAGGACACTTTCTTCATGGCCTTTCCTGGATCTACAAGCCAGGGTGAATTTTTGTTTGTTTTTTAACATTAGTGATAGCATTTCAATTCTGACACCATTCACATAAAATTGTACATTTCTAAGAAGCAGAGTAATCACTTATGACTAGAATTTTTCTAAAGCAAAATGCTCTAAGGAAAAGGAGGTAAGGGGCCTGAGGTTAGTTTGATTGAATGGAAGGGACTTTAAGGCTGTCTGGATCATCAGCTGTCATTCTAATTCTCTAAACTACTGGGAATTCATCTCTCTGCCTGGGGTGATTGCTCCAATTAAAGGAAAGACTTTAGTTTTCCCTTCTCTCTCTCTTTCTCTCTCTCTCTTTTTTTTTTTTTTGTGAGACAGAGTCTCACTATGTCACCCTCAGTATAGTGCTGTAGCATCACAGTTCACAGCAGCCTCAAACTCTTGGGTTTAAGCAATTCTCTTGCCTCAGCCTCCAAAGTAGCTGGGACTACAGGCACCTGCCACAATGCCTGGCTATTTTTGTTGTTGTCATTGTTGTTTAGTAATCCTGGGCTATGTTCAAACCCACCAGCCCCGATGTATGTGGCTAGTCCCTAACCACTGACTTACAGGTGCTGAGCCAACTATTCCTGTCTCACTTCTACTAACAGGAATCACCGTTTCTAATACACAGCAAAATAGAAAATATGTTTGTATACATAGATACACAAACACACACACTATAATATACTAGTGTGTTTTATGGACCTATGTTTATATATAGTAGCTCAATAGCTTTCACCATTAATTAAAGAATTCCTTGTGAAATATGCCAGTAGATGCGAGAGAAGGATGGACCCCACTTCAAATGTAATTTATTAATAGAGATATATTAGGAGTTTAATACACCTGCAGGTGCACCTACAGGGGGCTGTTGTGGTGGGCCAACAAGCAGCCTCGAATAACGGGGGAGAAGCCTTTTTATATTGTTATTCTGCATAGTCATGGCTGGGAAGCAAGCTGGCATAATACAGAAGCTAATCTTAGCGGTTAATGCAGGGTGGGGGTACATCTTGATTCATAAATCACAAGATACATCACAAACACGTTACTTTATCATCGTAAGATGGGGTATATGATAAGGGGTTACACAATGCAGGGTGGAAGTACATTCCAACTTAAGGTACATTAACTTACAAACCATAAAATGAGGGGTACAAACAAGTATTGGGTAAATTTCCAAGAACAACTTGGGATCTTTTTACCCGGGGCTTTATTTGGAATCAACCCCTCCCTTCCTCAACCCCTCCCTGCATATTTCCTTAATTTCAGGCTGCTTCTTTACCCTTGAGGGGGCTGGGACTAAAAGGTTTAGGAGAGGTTTCCTTTTTAAGGGTAGGGGGCTTGTTCCCCACTGGTCTTAGGGAGGGGGTCAGGGGCTGGGGGCTTGATTATTACACTTGGACAAAAACTAGAATAAGGAACCCAGGTCACCAGTCCTGAGGGCCTTGGTCTTTCTCCAGCCACCTCCTCTGCCTTTCCCAGAGTGACCAAATGAAGATATTGGCAAGATGAGTAGCGTCTGCTTATTCACCTTTCCTCATTGAAGATGGTAGTTTTTCTCTCTCCTCCTTCACCTTCTGGAGTGATTCTCAGCATTGTTTTAGTGACAAGGCTCAGACAAAAATCGATTCTAGTGTGAGGCCAACCAATTATAAAATAATACAAGATAACCGGCTGCCGGAGTGTGTGGAGGACCTGGAAAGCTAAAGGATTTCAGGGAAGCCGGGAGCCAAAGTGCATGAGAAAGTCAGCAAGGTGAGAGGAATTAGGCCACGTCATGGATGTGGTGGGTAAAACGAATCTAAAAGGTTTGAAATGCATTTCACGTGCATAGATTGCTGACATGCCCTGGAATGAGTGAAAAACAGGGAGTGTTTATTCATTTCAATTATGGGAAGTCCTCAGCTAGCGGGTCATGAGTTCTAAGTGGCTGCAGTCTTCCTTTCAAGACAAAAACTGCTCTTCATTCCTGTAGATTGGAGAAGCCTCCAGATGGGGGTCACTTTGGGTAGATTTGTCCTTCCATCCTGATACCTTGCTTTTCAAGAGGAATTGATCAAATCTGTCACTCACTGGACAAAACATGAATAATTCCCTACAACTACCCACTAGGTAGGGTACATATCAAATTTTCAACAAGACATATAGGGTGGATTTTACTTTTAATCCGTCTAGAAAAGAGGGCTATGACAGTCTCCTGTGAAACTCTAAACTTAGGAGTGGGGGTGGGACCTAGATTCAGTCCTAGCTCTGTGCATGGTTGTCTTAGGCAGAAGGTTCCCTCTGTCAGAGCCTGAGTGCATCACCTGGGTGGAGAATTTCACTATGGGAGGTATAGAACCATCAAATAACAGTGTTATTATTTGAATTTAGAAACTGGAGCTTAGAAAAATTAATGAATTTGCAGGAGGCCTTGGAACTAGGAAGAGATGACACGACACAGCCCTGGATCTATTTGCAGTTAAGACTTTTCCCTCCAAACCAGAGTGTGAAGATAAATAACATCAAAAAAGGAAGAGGCCTCCGCTCAGCAGGGGGCCATGAGCCAACGTGCTGTTGCAATCTCAGTTCAGTCAAGAGGATAGCACAGTGTCAAGAAGATACAAAGTTTACAGAACACTTACCTGACTGCAAATAAAACACAATTTGTAGATCTATATGGAGAGCTCCTCTGTGCTAGGTGTGGCAATAAAATTCAGAACATTTCCAGT
Source organism: Galago senegalensis (assembly GCA_963575145.1). Classification (NCBI taxonomy): domain Eukaryota; kingdom Metazoa; phylum Chordata; class Mammalia; order Primates; family Galagidae; genus Galago; species Galago senegalensis. The sequence goes on from CAUYTI010115654.1 coordinate 26,105, forward strand.
TAAGTGGAGGTTTTACCCCATTCGAAATTCTGTGGTTGATTCCTTTTTCCTCCTACAAATTGGATCTATGTTCAAGAATTTTATTTGCTTTTAAAAAGCTGTAGTAAATTGATTGAATGTTTCAGCTAGAATTTCTTTGAAGAAGACCATTTATGTCTAGAAAAAGAGACTTAGTACAGAAAATGAGATTTAGAGACTATGTAATCTCAGTAAACTGCTACAGTAATTCTAAAGGTCAAAATTCTCAGAACTCAGCAGATCATAAATCGTTCTTTACTCTAACCGCCCCCCCCACCCCCCGCCGCCCCGCAAAGCTCTAAGAAGTGGCTCTATCCCTCCCTGGAGTGGCAGTTCAGGAGTCCAGGCTGATGCTGGACCTCGGTTGACCCTCCCAGGCACATCTAGGACCCAACGGAGCAAACTAAGTCACGCCCAGGTTGTGGTTCCCGGGGTGGTAGGAAAATGACCCACACTCAGCTGAGTCCTTCAGAAGAGAGTCCAATGGTAAGAAGAAAAGTTGGCAGCAGCAGATCCTCTTCGTTCGTTGTAGAGAAGGAAAGTTCCATGTTGTGCAGACTGCGACATAGCAAACTGGGGACGGCAGCCTCAGCCCTTCAGCTGCCAGGCAGTGGGTTCTGCCATCAACCCTGTGAGTGTGGAAGGAGATCTGGAGACTCAGGCGAGACGTACGTCCTCACCAGCACCGTAACTGCAGGCTGGAGAAAGCTGGAGCAGAGGACCCAGCTAAGTTGCCCCCTGGAAATGCTGAGAGAGTAAAAGTGATTTATTTAAAATCACTAATTTTGTACTAATTTGCCACACAACAAAAGAAAACTCACAAAACATGTTTTAGCCACTGTACTTTGTAAATGAAAAAAACTGAGGCTTAGAAAATGTAAGTAAATTTTCCAAACTCAAGTGACCATGAAACACAGAACAAACAACAGTAAGATCGATCAAATCTATGTGATATGAAAACTTTCAAAAGAAATTGTCCAGGAAAGGAAATACGTATGTGTGTCTCTCTAGCTCTCTCTGTCCTGTCTATATCTATTTCTGTGTGCGTGTATTTGCATGTGTACGTGCGTACTCTGTTGTGTGTGAGAAAGAAAGCATCAGTTTGATACCTGAACCAGACTTGACTGTGCACGCATTTGCTTTCTGCCAAGTGGTCATGACAATTGTAATGCAGAGATATTTCATTAGTGGAAACTCAAGTCATATAAAATTCATCTAACTGATATTTGTGCTCCAATCATTCCTTAGAAGGACTTTTGCTATGTCTAAAAAACACTAAAATCCAAATTATGGAAAAGTCTTTCTTATTTTACTGAAGTAATATTTCCTGTTATTTATATGTAGGATTTGCTTACAGTTTCCAAAGAATCAAACCTTTCTAAAGGATGAACTGAAGGATCAAAGTCATTTCAGGCTTACTTCCCAGGGCCACATTTAGCATTATTATATATTATATGATTTTTCTACAGTGTTTCCGCACTGCATTGGCTCATTTTTTCTATCCTTCTCCTCAAAACTGAGTTTGGAAAAGAAGATGCAGAAATATAAATCATTAACACTAAAACCAAGACACAGGGAAGATAAAATTTTGAGCAAGCCTATTCATTTTGTATGGAAATATTAAGTGAAAGATATGTACATATAAATATATATTCACATGTGACATATAATTTGTAGATAGTATATTATATACAATATATAATTTATATACGTTATAGTACATTGCGTAGTATACTATACATATTGTGTACACTGTGTGTATGTGTATATATATATATATATATATATATATATATATATCAAATACTCCTTTGGAAAATAAAATGTGCTATGTGCATATAAATAGTGCAACAATATAATCCAGCAATGCCAAGTTCAAATTGAAAGTCTCCTAATCTTCTAGACACCTTAGAGAAAGTCTACAGTGAGCTACATGAGTGTTCTATAAACTTGGTGAAGACTCTAACACCCATTATATCCCTTTAAAATCACAAACTATACAAATACAAATGTGATATTTTGTAAAGCAAAATTATTTCAGCATAAAGAAGATATTGTATTAGTTTTTTGGTGCTACCCCAAGAAAGTAACATAAACAGGGTGGGGGGGGTGGCGCTTAGACAACACACGTTTTCAGCCTCACAGTTTTGGAGGCTTCTCTCTCTTCCACTTCGTTGCTCCAGATAAGCCTGCAATGAAGAATAGGCTTGACAATTCTCCTAAAGCAAGCGTCCTCAAACTACGGCCTGTGGGCCACATGCAGCCCACCTAGGACATTTATCTGGCCCGCCAGGTGTTTTTGCCGCGGCTACATGACTTGCTTAACAGCTGACTTGTCCCAGGACCCACAGTCTGGCCCTCCAATGGTTTGAGGGACAGTGAACGGCCCCTGTTTAAAAAGTTTGAGTACCCCTGTTAAAGTTTTAAAATTTTAATTTAAGCTTTAGAATTGTCAAAATGTGTTTGGCTAATTATATTTACAATTCTAACATCTCATGCAAGGACTATTTATATTTTAATAGGGTTGTAAATGTGATGGGAAAATGTGAATTTGGTGTCTGGTGACAGTGCACTCCAGGCTTCCAAGTCCCGGCCTCTGTGCTGTGATGTCCTGTAGTGGGAGGGGACAAGGGAAACTGGTGGAGCTGCACCTCCCTGATAAGGACACTAATTCCACAGGTGATGGGGGAGCCCTCAGGGCTCCATCACTTCCCAAAGGCTGCAGCTCTCAATGCTATCACTCTGGTTCCAACAGGAAATTTCTGAGGATACCGACATCCAGGCCATGGAGACAAGGTGGCCCGTGCTGCAGAGTGAGGGAGCTACTGGTCTACTGATTTTAATGCTAAAGAGTTGTGGACAAGTTTGCAGCACATAATGGAATCCGACTGATCCCATGGAACTAAATCTGACAAAAATAGCACTTCTTGTTTTTTTTTTTTTTTTCAAGATAATGGATCTGTTAATATGGTAGAGCTCTGATAGTGAACATTCCACTGCTCCTGACCAAGAAGATTATTTTCTATATCTTCAGTGAGATATTTCATTCTTAGCTAATGAATGTAAATTACATGGTACACTCTGCTGAGAATGGAAATCCGTTTCTCTGTCAGTGATACACATTCCTGGTACTTTCCAGACAGCTTCTTATGGACAAATGATAATAGATTCAGACAGGCAAAATCACATTAAATAATTCCACCACATAATTGCTATGAATTTATAGTAGATTAGAATCAAGAAGAGCATTAGCAGAAACATTAAATTATGATGCAGGCTTCATTTTACTTAATACTCATTTTTTTTTAATCAGTTGCAGAAATCTAGAAATAACATCAGCTTCTCTGGTTTGGGGATATATAGAATCAATGAATGTGCCTCTTCTTTCCACTTAAATGAATATTAGATTAAATTCTATTTGACCTACACTGTCCATAACACATAAATCGAGGGAGGCCTTTCTCTGGGGCAGCCATTTGTTTGGACTGTTTTCTAATGTGAAGTGTAGACTCGCGATAAAAAAGACGAGAAAGAAAAGAGGATATTTGTGATTACTTCTTAAATGCGCTGACAGGTAAAGCCATGTGAGAGCGCCCCAGTGAAGGAGGGTCTCCCCAGGCCGTGTGGGCTCACGTTAAACCAGGGCAGAGAGCTCACACGAGACTTAATGTTAGGCCATGTTGTTATTATGCTCGTCATTTTGTTGTTGATTTTATTTTTAATTTCTCATAAGAACTTCTACCTAATATTCCTCCACAAAGTCAGAGCCCTGTGTTTTTACGGGTGCATATATGTGTATGTACCCAAGTGAGTGACTGTATGTGTGTGTGTGACAGAAAGAGAGAGGTTGTGTACATGAGACTGTGTGGTTGTGTATATGCTGTGTATATGTACTTTTTATTTAGATGACTTAGATTTTCTCTTTTAAAATCTAAACTTTAGTATACATTTTTATATTTCATTTGAATTTTCTTTTTTTTTTCCTTTTCTTTCTTTATTTTTATTGGGACAGAGTCTCATTTTGTGGCCCTCAGTAGAGTGCTGTGGCATCACAGCTCACAGCAACCTCCAACTCTTGAGCTTAAGCTATTGTCTTGCCTCAGCCCCCCACGTAGCTGGGACTACTGGTGCCCACCACAACACAGTTTTGTTTTTTTTTTTGTTTGGTTTTTTTTTTTTTTTTTTTTTTTGGTAAAGACTAGATGTCCCTCTGGTTCAGGCTGGTCTTGAACCACTGAGCTTATATTTAATTTTAAACTGTATTTCCAATTTTTTTTGCCTTTTCAGAGAATAAACAACTTTCCAAACCAGATAAGACTCACCCACTAAGGAAGACACTCTGGGCCTCCCTGTTGAATACCGTGCATTTATAAATTTTTATGGTTAGTTGATTACAAACTGATTTTTATTCAAATTCATTCATTTAAAATCATAATAAGTCCAATTAGTTCTTCCACAATAACTTAGTTACAATATTCTATCAATTCCTGTTAGACACAGTCACAGGCCCCAGTGAGAAGGGGCCCACACTGGGGATCATCTTTAAATTGGGAAACAAATGTCAATGTCTCTAACTTTTCTCACAAAATCTATTTATAGTCCTTATAAATTTTAGACCAGAAACACATAGAAAATTGTGATTCATTCACTGAAAAGGGCTGGTGGATACAGGGCATTGTGTTTTGCTTTGTTGGCTTAGAAGAAGCAGAGATTCTCCCACCATTGTTCAGCGTCCAGAGTTCAGCAGCCTGCAGGAGAGACCCCGGGGCAGCTGGAGAGAGGAGCATCTGGGGGGAGGGTGAAAGTGGCGTTTCCAAATCTGTCTCTGCCCAGGCAGTCCTGGGAGCTGAGGTGAGACTTGGCCTGTTTTCTGGTTAAGTGGTGGTGATTACAGAAGGCCGTGGGAATCCCTCCATCTTCGGTGATTTCCTCAGTGCCAGCTCCTTTTGAGTCATTCTCCTCTTTTTCTACTCTTGGTTTTTCTATATAAAGAATAAACATTTGTGAGTCTATGATATTTAGACACAGACTGAGCTTGCACATATTCAAAGGTAAATAAAATCAGGTTTTGGCTTCCAAGGTGGTCACGGTCAACTAAGGCAGAGAGACCAGTGGACAGGTTCCATGCCACTGTGGCTATGGGATGACACACACATGCAGGGAGACCAGTGGACAGGATTCCACACCCCTGTGGCTATGTGATGACAGACACCGGCAGAGAGACCAGTGGACAGGTTCCATGCCACTGTGGCTATGGGATGACACACACCTGCAGAGAGACCAGTAGACAGGATTTCACACCCCTGTGGCTATGGGATGACAGACACCTGCAGAGAGACCAGTAGACAGGATTCCACACCACTGTGGCTATGCAATGACACACACGTGCAGCGGCAGCTGTGGCGTACCTAGGGGATGACCCCACCAGGTCTGGGGTGCACAGGCTCTGTGGTCTGTAACCCCAATGAGAGGAGTCTGTCCAGGTAAAGGGAGGAGGGTGACCAGCCATAGGGAGCAGCCATTGTCCAGAGGGGAAGGAAGGGGATTGCCTGTCTTAGAAATTGCCAGCCTTTCCTTCTCTATCCCTAGTCTCTCGCCCCTTCTCTCCATTTCTCTCTCTCTCTCTCTCCCTCTCATTCTCTCTCTCTCCCCTTCTCTCCTCATGAAACCCTGTCACAGCTTTGGAAGGAAGCAGAAACTGGCAGTAAACTCATAGTCAGTCACGTGCTGTCAATCTGGCTCTCTAGAAAACAAGAAGAACCAAAAACAGATCAGCAGGTTTACCAATCTCCCTGCTGTAAATGCTTCCTCCATGGGTGATTTCAAGCTGTCAATGGCTAACAAAACTTGCTTGCACATTTTTTCAATATTGATAATCAGTGCTGAGCTGACACTGGGCAGGCCTGGCCCATCCCTGCCCTCAGGACACCCACCTCCCACACAGAAAAGCAGCCCCACCAGCATGTCCCAGTGCCTTTTCTCCAGAGCATTCTCCAGCAGTCACTGAGTGGGGCCATGTCAGTGCTTGGGAGTCCCCAATGAGTGGGGGGCTGACTACCACAGAGGTTGCAGAGCAGGATCAACCCAGAGGGCGCACAGCTGCAGTGTCCAGAGACGACCATGGCAGAGCCTTCCCCTTCTTTAAAGAGAGGGATCTGGATGCTGAGTGTGGTGGTAAGGATGCCAGGGAGAAAAGAACACACAGGCTTGCAGAAAGGAGTAGGAGGAAGCAAGCAGGAGGTGTGTGTGGGGGGGGAGCAGGCCCTGCCCTGGGGCACCAGGCTCCACTGCCTAGAGAGTGTCAGACAGATGGGGGAACACAGCAGCAGGGAAATCCTTCCAGACAGGTGTGGCCTGAGGAGTTTGTACACAAAATATGAGGCAATTTCTGAGAAAATGTATGCAGGGAAGACCAGATTACCTGCTTAATTAATTAACCCCTAAGAATGTCATTACTATAGGTCTTATTCCTAGAACAAGATATCTGTAGTAAGATTTGCTTCTGCAAAAAATCAATATTTAAGAGTGAGAAAAATAAAATATAATAAGAAGGTTCTGAGATAATTAGGGACTAAGACTTGATGGTGATTTCAAAATTGAGGCCTCAAATCCTCACTCCTGCAATACAAAAACGGCAACTGGAGAAAATATTTAGACCTTTAGATAGAGAGAGAGGGGCCAGTTCCAGGACCACAGTGGGGTTTGGGTAGAAAGTGTGGAAAATATAACTTGGGCAAATGGGATGTGTGTGGCAGGGATTTAGTCCATGCTTTACGGACAGAAACTAAGGAGCAGCAGAGCCTGGGACTGCAGAGAGGATGACAGCTGGAGGAAAGGTTAAGAAACCACATAGGCAGCTTGTGTAGTTGGGGGCAGGGTCACCCACCTGTGAAAAGCCAGGTGAGCTGGCTCTAACCTCTAAGCACAGGCCACCTGTGAATAGCCAGGTTGCTGGCTCTAACCTCTAAGCACGGAGCAAGGAGCAGCTCCAGGGGGCTCAGAGCAAATACATACCTGACTGGTTTAAAGTGGGCACAAATTAGAGACAAATGAGGTATACAGGATGGATTCCAAGTAGTAGAGGGGAAAGAGAGACAGAGGACAAGAGTCAGAAGGGAGCAGCAGGTATGGGGGGGTAGGTGAGAGAGGGGCTGCAGGTGTGAGGTGGGGAGACAGGTGAGAGGAAGGGAGGCAGGTACAGCATAAAGAAGCAAGGGAGGGGGATGGAGGATGGTGAGTGTAAAGGAGGAAGTAAGGGGAGGGTAGAAGGTGTGAGAAGAAGCCACGGGAAGAACTTGGTTCCTGAACAGGGGAGAAAACCATGGTACTGGGTCTCTGAAACCTGCAGGGGAAGGTTTCTTACCTCCCAGGCTCAGAGGGGTCCCAGAGATGCCGAGGGAGGCAGGCAAAGGACCAAGAGGGCAGAAGACCCAGCATGTGTGTGCATCGTCCAGGGTTCTCCAGAGGGACAAGTCCAGCGGATGAGTAAGACACAACACAAAGGCACAGAAGGTGAACTCAAGGTAAGGGCGGGAGATGATTCACACCCACACCACTGAATGAAAGTGTAACACAAAGGCATTAAAATTTGCAAGGTAACAGAAGAGTGCAGAAAATGGACACGAGGCCTTAGAACCTTTAGAAGGATATTTTTAAAAATAACATTTATAATTGAAGAAGTAAAAGAACATTGACTTGATGGATTTGCAGATTTAAGAAGTTGCTTGATTTGGGAGAATTACGAGGAGAGTTTAACATTTTACTAAAGCATCTACGAAGAGAAAATGAGATGCATAAGATGACTTATTTTTATTTTTATTTTTTTGAGACAGGGTCTCACTTGGTCACCCTCAGTAGAGTGCTGTGGTGTCATAGCTCACATCAACCTCAGACTCTTGGGCTCAAGCCATTCTCTTGACTTAGCCTCTCAAGTATCTGGGATTACAGGTGCCTGCCACAATGCCCAGATATTTTTTAGAGAAGGAGTCTTGCTCTGGCTCAGGCTGGTCTCAAACCTGTGAGCTCAGGTGATCTGCCTGCCTCAGCCTCCCACAGTGCTAGGGTTATAAGCGTGAGCCACTGCGCCAGGCCCCACATAAGACAACTTAAATGTGGTGCATATTGTACACTCACACCATGTCTGTTTTCAAACTATTAATGATGCCAACCAGTTCACAAAACCCCTGAAAACTTGATGCTGGCCTGCGTGAGTATGTCCTACAATGTCACTACCAGGTGCACCTTACTGTGCCATGAGGCACGGGGAACATCCCCCCTGGAAGCTCTGTGCAACATGAGAAACCCACGCGCTAAGTTCATCTAGTGGTCGCCTCTTGATGGAGAAAACTATATGTAGAATGCAGGTCGTGAAATGCACTTCTGAGAATCCAGCAGCTTTTTCTTGAAATTCCTATGTCCTGAGATGCTTGGAATTCATTGTATGGTGCCCCTGATTCACACTCCAGACATCAGTCCTTTAATTTTTTATTAACCACTATAAGAGTGACTTGGTCACATCTTGTAAGAAATTTTTATAGGAAATCCAAAACAAGTAATTAAATTGGCTCCATGCCTGCTAATTAAGACCATGTTTCTCTCTTGTGTGGGCAGGTAATTGTTTATTCGTTTCATATTGGTGTTGAGTACATTGGAAGCTTGCTTTCCATTCTAGAGATACTTTGCTAAGGGGAATGTTCTTCAACTCCATCCAGGTTAATACAAACGATGTAAAGTCTTCATCCTTTTATGGCTGAATAGTACGCCATGGTATACATGTACCAAAGTTCATTAATATACGAACAAATATATTTTCTATTGTCTATAAGATTTGGCATGATCTGTTTTTTTGAAATTATCTTTTACTTTTTTTTTTACTTTTATTTATAAATATTAGTTGTCTATTTTTCTGAGACTTTGGAAAAAAGCAAAGTAAGATGAAGATGCTAACTGATCAAAGTATTCTATAATAGACATACTTCTGTCAATGTGAATGTTACTTTCTTCGTATTATTATTATTGCTTAATACTTTGTTGCAGCAATCGTCTGATTTCTTTTCTGAATGTATTTATCTTCATTCATTCTTTATGAGGTTTTTGTTCTCAGTCTTCATGTTAAACATTGTTATTGTCATTAAATTTAGCCCTTTTAATTCTGTGAAGGCAAAAGTGGAAACCTAATATACACATGTATAAGTAAGAAAAATAAATTTAAAAAATACATTAAAAAATACAGGGCCACACGGAGGGAAAACACAATGAAACTCAAGAAGCAGGGAGAAGGGAAGGGTGGGAAGGGGCTGAGGGGCACAGTGTGGGGGCCCATGGCACACTTCCTGGGTGAAGGACTCAGACCCAACTCACACTTTCCTAAAAACTCAAACAATGTAACTTAATCATATGTGCCCGTCTACTAATCTGAGATAAAAAATATTTTTCACATATTCATGAGTTTCCTAATTTTTTTCTATCATGTCCATCGTGTTTAGGTATGATTTCAGTTCTCTTAAGTTTACGACTGTTTTATGATCTAACGTCTACTCTGGAAGATGCTCGCTGTGCACTTGTAAAGGATGTGCCTTATTTGCTGTTGGGGAAGCGTTCTATGGATGCCTGTGAAGTCCAGTTGTTTACTTCCAGAGCAGGTGTTCTGCCTCTTTGTTGAGCTTCTGCCTGGTGTTTCCAGCTCTTACGTATTGTGGGACATTAAAATGCCCACCTATTTAATGTTGCCAAACCCGTAATGTATTTTTATAATTCTTACGTTACATAATTCATTTATTTTAAAGAATCTGAGGTGAGAAAGGAGAGCATGTATTTATGATACATGTTCTATCATATTTATTTACTGTTCTTAATTCTTTTAGTTGTTCCTGTAGCTTCAACTTACCAAATGGTGCCATTTTCTTACCCCAACACATTTTCTTTACGTTCCTTCTTTGTACTATTATTGTCAAATAGATCACATTTCTGTAGTTTACAGGGTCAACAATACAATGATGTGTATATTATTTTATACAACTGCTTTCTAAAGCAGTTATATAGGTGTTACCTGGACCAAGTTTGTTTGGGAATCAGTGGTGGGATTTCTATTATATTATGAATCATCCCCTGTGTGCGTTTAGAGCCTGTTTCAGCCAGTGTGACCAAAATAAGGCATTACTGGCTTTACATATGTCACGAAAGGAGCAGATGAAGATGGGTAGAATGTGTATAATAGTCCAAGGGTATCACATGAATCCACTTTCTCACAGAGCTGAATTCAGCCAACAACAGTTAGATAATGTGGAAGACAGTGTATTTCTTTTCTTTTTCTATAGGTTCATCCATCATCAGGTACATATGAAAACCCTGCAACTTTAGCCTTGAAAGAATCTTAAGTTCCTTACATTTTGTAAACTTGGATTTATGTTGAGTTACATCACTGGTGGGTCGCCTCTTTCTGCGTCTAAGTGTGTCTGTGGCTCACGGTCATCAAGCTGCATGACAGAGACTTTGCTGCCTCTGAGATTTGTACTTATTTAAGTATGTACCAGGATTGGCTGGAACAAAAATCTAAAAATGATCATTTAATTTTAGAGAATGTATCTACAAAACCCACCAAGGAAATTCATCTTCCTGGCGAGTTTTTGTTCATGCAGGGAACTCTGAAGAAGGCCAACTCCAGACTATTTGTCTATCTTCCATCTTACCTAGGAGAGAGGGGGGAAGGAGGGGTAAAAGAGAAGGAAAGAAGGGAGAAGAAGGGAAGGAAGAGCAGATCGGTGCCCAGCCTGATACGGCAGTAACACTATTAATTTATTACAACTACCATTGAAGAAAAGAGTCATATGCACTGTTTATCACTGACAAAACAGACTTGGCACAACAGAAGAAAAAAGGATTACTATTTTCTAAATCCCTATTTATTTTATCTTTAATGCTTAGACAATAGTCACTTAGCACTGAAAATATATGGAGAAAAACAATTCTGGTTCCTGCCACGTTGCAGAGCCATATTAAAATTAGCACAGTACATTCAAAACTCCCCATTGCCTGAAAAACGCAGGTAAAAGTAAAGCACCTCTTTACTGAGCTCATTCCTAAAACAATGAAAATCTCCTGAGAGGCATAAAGATGTTTATTTCTCCTATGGGCTGACGAAGCTCATTTTGCTCTTGCACAGACCATGCTGGAACATGGTGTTTAAATATGAGCTGATCTGTTTAGATTGCAGATTTAGAGCTTTCGAGGAATTAATAGAGGATGAGTTCCCTGTGAGAAGCAGGGGTCACCGGGCACGTATCTGTGCACCACCTACATGTCTCGGGTAATGAAGCCACAGCCACCGTGGAGGAAGGAGGCCAACTTTCCCAGACGTGCTCGTCCCCCCCTGCCCAGCTCAGGGAGCACAACCTCACTGGCTCACGTTAGGAATGGTGGCAGTGGTCCATGTCAAGGGAATCCTAATGGCCTGTAGGCACTCACTACAGTGCCTACCCCCCAGCTGCCACCCATGGTTCTTCTGTGAAGCCATGACCTCCAAGGAGCAGCAAACTGAGGCACAATCATTTCCCATATGCAACTCAGTCTGGGCCTCTCCCAGGGGACAGCCACTCCCAGTAAGAGGCCAGTTTGCACACCACGAGGGGGACATTGGCCGTGTGTACCTTCCCAGGACACCAGGCCTGATATGGAGCACACAGCCAGTGAGCAGGTGGCTGGATTTATACCAGGCCTCGTCCACCCCTTTCCACCAGATCCCAGGGGAGTGGAGTGGCAGCTCCTTAAATCTACCCAGGCAGAGAGGAACGGTCAGGTGTCTGGTGCCTGCTGTGTCCAGAACCGCTCCAGGGGTGCTGCCCACTCACCTAATCCCTCCACAGCCCCTGGAAGGAAAACACAATTGGTCCCTGTTCACAGAGTAGGAAGTTTTCAAAAAACTGCACAATCCTACGGAAGAAGGCATTTTACGGAAGATGACCAGACTCAGCTCCCCTTCTCCAGCTGAGCAGTCCCATCAACATACCCAGGCTCCCCTCATCCCAGGTCACCTTCTTGGTCCACCCCCCAGGCGTCCTCTAGGAATGACCTCAGCATCTCCTGTTGGCCCTGAGATGTGACGAAAACAAGGTTCCTCGGGGGAGCTCGCTGTCGGCCACTGTCCCAGCAAGTGGACTGATGATACTTCACTAAGGAGCCTTCAGTTCCTTCTCACGTCTTCCCAGATGAATTGTTAACATCCCAGCCTGGGACGCAGAGCCAGCCACCTCCTCCCCTCCTCCTCACACTCCAGGGCCCCCCAGAGCGAGTCTTCAGCATTCCCAGAAGCGCTGCCTGTTCACCTCCACCTGCACAGCTCAGGGAAGGGGCGCTCCCTGTCCTCACATCCACAGTCCTGTTCTTTAAGGCACATGCAGCCCCCACTTTGTCATGCTATTTTCATGACCTTGTAGTGACTTCCTGCAGCACTAAACCTGGACTTTTTTCTTGGATTTATGACCTTTTAATGTGATTTGCCAGAAATGCCCCAGCTCTCTCTTCTGACCCTAGTTTCCTCCAGTCTGACTCAGCTGTGTGGCCCAGGTGGCACCTGTCACAGTGCTCCACACAAAACCAACGCTCAGGGCGCATGGGGGCATCTGGGCTGATACGTGGGATTTCTGCTCTCAGATCCCCACACTGCCCCACCCCTTCCCCAGCTTCCAGCCTTGCCCGTGTGTTGCCTGCACTGCAGGGGAAGGGAGATGCCAGGGTTCTGCTCCCCTCTCCCCCTGCTGCAGGTGTCCTCCCTAGCAGTGGGGATTTCTTCTTGGCTCCAACATGGCCACACAGCCGTGCCGTATTCTAGCCCAGGGCACCCCAGTCCCCGGGCCCTCCACGCCAGCCTCCTCTCTGTGACCCCGGCCGCTGTGCTGCGTCATGCACCTGCTTCTGCTCCACGTCGGGCTTCCTCACCATTCCCTGTTGGCTTCCCCCATTGTCTCTCACCTGAGAAACCAAATCTCTATGTTTTTCAATGGGGAGATTTTTTTTTCTTTCTGGGATTGGAATAGGACTGACACTGATTCTAAACCTGGAAATTTCACACCAGTTGAAGGTAAAAATGAGTGAGGCTGATTAGGGCAGTGGGCAGGGTCTCCAGTTGTCTAGACAGCTACCACTCCTTTCTATGCTCAGGAGAGCCCAGCCAGCATCACATCAACCCTGTGCTCAGCAGCAATTAACTGACAACCTTGTACCTAGGAGGACATGCCTTCACTTCAAAATTTTTGAGAACCCACAACCAGACCCGTTTCATGGAAGAATGTCACTTTCACTCACACTGTCCTCCGCAGGGAATCCTTGAGAGATGAGCCCCCAGCACTGGCTGACCCGCGTGTGCAGCAGCAGCAGGGCTGGGCACAGCAAAGGCAAACAGAAGGCTCGGGCAGGGCTGGTTGTAGCAGAATATCATCCCTAGTTCTGTATCCAAGCTCTCATCTCGCAGATCCCTTCCAGTTCTCACTGGATGCGACAGTATTGCAGGGCACTATGATTAATGTGTAAAGAAATGATCACAGCCAGAGCTGTCCGGACTTCTCCCTCCTCCGTCCTCCTTCTGAATGGATATTTTTGTTCCGTCCATAATCTGTCTCCTTGACTGGTGTTTGCTGTCTGCTTTCAAGTAGCCTATGTCAGAAACAACACCACCAAGCGAATTATCGCACAAGAAGCAAACCAGAACAAGATGACAAAGGAGGTTACTTCTACTTTAGAGAGGCCTCTGGTTGTCAATAGAAGTTATGACATAGTGATAAATACAGCTCAGCATTTGGGGGCACAAATCACACATCCTCAGTAGATCACTTGCGTCCTTGCCCCTGCTTGAGATGTCACAAGTTTGGCAGGAGGGCACGGATGACACCCTCCTGCCTGCTAAACTCCAGTCATAACCCAGCATTCATCTTCTGGAGCCCTTACCCACTGGGTGGAGAAGAAGTATTTGAGGCCAGCCAGCTAAAATCTTCATATTATCAATGACTTACAGAATTCATTCAGAAATTGCTCCGTCTCTCTGAGGGCTGCTTCTGTCTTGGGCAGGGGTCCGGGTTTTAGGAGAGGACATTTGGTTCAACATCACTGGCCTGCTGGCAGGAGAGGTTTATGCCTGGTCTTTGCCAAGGGTGGGAGAAGCAATGTCGTCTTCTGTCTTCCCCTCCTGCAGTTCCCTTGGCCACAGAAGGATGGTCTTCCCTTTGATTTCCACTCTGCTACCACACAATGGATTTGCTGTCAATACTGGGCAGGTGGTGAGTGAGTTTTTGAACTAGAGGTGAGTTTCATGGCTGGAGGATACCAGTTTATTCCTTTACATTTCTAAGGAGGAGTTGTACAGGAATATGGAAAAGTGTCTCTTGAAATAACATCTCCAGACTGTGATACTGTTACCCAAATAAATACATTGTATGCTCTGAAACGATTAATAAATTTTAGCTTATTATTTCCCCTTTCTTAAATTTTGTATCACCCTTTTCATGGGATGGATTATTTCTCAGGAGGATAAGTACTCAGCGGAGCAAGAGAGAAGAGCCTTTTCAGGGCTACCCCTTGGGTTCTTACCTCCACTGTGGAGGATCCATTTCCCCTCTTTCTCTTATCTATAAATCAAACTTGAACACAATCAAAAGAATTGAAATTTTACCCTGTATCTTCTCAGATCACAAAACAAAGGTGGAACTGAATTCCAGCAAAAACATTCAACCCCACACAAAGGCATGGAAATCAAACAACCTTGTGCTGAACGATAGTTGGGTTCAGGAAGAGATAATTATCTCTTTATCTTTCAAGGAACTCTATCCTTTTACTTAAAAAAAAAAAGAGAGAGAGAAAGAGGAGCGTTTTCTTAATTTTTAAATCTTACTTTATTGCCCGACTGCTTTCCCTGCCCCATGTATGACACACACCCTCCTGCCTGCCCTCCCGAGTCCCAGGACGTCCCCTGCAGCTCCCTGCTACCTGGGCTGAATGACAGTGACACCCCGGAACAACTGTCACACTTATCACAGACCCCAGTGCTTTACCAAGTGAACTAACTGTGCAAAGATATTATGTGAAGCAGAAACAGAAAGTGCTAGAGCAGGGACTTAAACCTAGATGACCCAAACCTATCACTCGAGTGCCCGTGCACACTCCACCCCCTCACTTCCTCACTGGAGAATGTGTCCATTACTATGTGTGTGTCACCATTACTGTACTGCGAGTGTTCTGGGAGTAACTCCCCTGCCCAGCGGAGTCCCCTTCCCATAATAGAAACCGAGTCAGTGTGTGCTAAGCTGATGAGGTACAGCACAAGTTGGTGATGACAAAGACAGATGGCAATTCACCCAAGCCCTGGACTGGGTCATGGCAATCTGAGACCACCAATGTTTCAGAAAAGCTCATTCTTAGCTGAGGAGACACACATATGTGATTTAAATGCAGGTTAATGGAGCAAACAATATGTGGGCTTCAAAAAAGGATTAAAAGGGCTTGAAAAAACAGAGCTCTGGGAGATGGACAGACTTGCACACTGTAAGATCAAATTTTAAAATAGTAGCAAGAGAAAGGAACCAAAATAGAGAACAGATTGAACAAAAATTACCTGGCATATTTGAAGAGTCTCAGATTAATCAATAGGCCTGAAGCAGAGATTTGGTGGAAAGGTTAGGAAGGAAAGAAAGATGGTGGGGCCCTGTCGGAAATGGTCCTAAATCCCTGAGAACATGTTGTGATTGGAGTGGAGTCCTGAGCTGGCTGCAGCAGGCTGGATAAATGTGAATTAGGGAAGGGGACAAAGAGGGGAGGAGGCTGGGGGGGAAGTTAGAGGAGTGATATTCAAAGTGGGGTTGGTTAAGGACCACTCATGATGACCTTGTATCCTAATGAGTAGTATGAGTGTGTGTGTGTGGGAGGAGGGGTTAAGACAGAAATTACAAGAGCAAAAGAAAACATGAAGAATTCTCTGAACTGGACATGGAGGTGAGACGATAAATCCCTCCCCCAGCAGTGTGCTAACTGCCCACCCACCCCAACCCTGATTTCCCTCTAAAGGCAGAAATGATCATATAACAGACGGGCCAGGGATAGGGGAAAATGCTGGGTTCAGCCTCAGACACCGGATATCAGGAGGGAGGGAGTCTTGGCCACTTAACTGTGCAGGGCTGAGCTGGATGACGCTGGACTTAGGAATGGGCTGACCCCTGTCACGGTGTGGCCCTGAGGAAATTGTCCTGGGGAAAATAGAGAAATGAGGGGTGGTCCTTTCTTCTACCACGAACATCTGCAACTGCATATCATAAATGTTCAATAATTGTTTATAGAACGGTGACAGAAATGCAATTATTTGTAAATTAAAAGGCTTTCATTATGTTAGGTTTCCATAGACAGTTGGTTTTCTTGCCTTCTACAGCTAAGGCAGCAAACTTTATTGTGAATAGTTACATCACTTGCCATGTTCTTACAGTTTCCCACTGATGTAGGTTCTCTGGTATAAAGTGATTCTGCTCCCGTGATGTTCAACCCAGAAGCCCAGGGAAGGAGAGAGGCCTGGCACATTGATCTCAAAGCCTGCCTGGAATTGCTTCAGGATCTTACACTCAGCAAAGCCACTTTCACTACAGTGGTTCCTCTTGGGCTTTTCATTTACATGAAAGTAAAGTTTTCAAAAGATCGGAGGAGGGGAAAACAATAAGGAAACTATTTTAAAATGTGTATTTTAAAAACTTAAATGATGCAATGGAATTTGACAGTTGAACTTTATAATAAAAAAAGTTAACTTTATCTGGTAAAGTTATTACAGGTAATGGTTGAGTTAGTTAAAATCTTTTATAAAAATGACAGTGGGTAAGGTTATAATAAATTAGGTGACATTGAGGGTATACAGAGATCATATTGATCTGGCAAAGCTCTGGATGATTCTTAAATCACATTGGAGGAGTCTCGTGCTATTGGAGGGACCTCACTGAGGCTGGCCAGACAGGAGATGGTACTCCCCGATGGCCCCTCAGGTCAGAGGGAAGAGGGCTTGGCCTGAACTCAGGAACACAGAGAAGTAAGACAACTTGTTTGGACTCTACCCACACATTTTCTCAGCATAGTTTAAATAACTACAATGGACCCTGAGCAATTGTTACCACACCCAAAATCTTATAACATCACTTCTATTCTCTAGTTCTGAGGACCCCTTTGCAAGGCTGGGTGCTGAAGCTGCTGACAGTCAGAAGGGCATGCACTGGGCCCAAGAACTAAAAAATAAGATAACACTGAGTCTACGATCTTCAATGTAGAACTTTGCACATGCAAATACAGTGCAAAACCCAGACTATTCAGAAATATTTAAGAAGGCCTTGCACGTATCTGCTCTCCAGTTTGGACAGATGGGGTTCAGTGTACCTCAAACCAATAAAGAAACTTCAGGCTTCCACTCTTGTCTGCAGTCACACAATCTGGGGGCTCTGTCCACACTGGCAAGCAGCCTCAGAGCAGCGCCTCAGTCGGCTCCAGCCAGGGCCTGATGCCCACAGCTCCCTGCTGGAGGCCACACGATGATCCAGGGCATTTTGATCATTTTAGGACAGCGGTAGCCACTAATCTATGGGGGAGACGCTCCAAGGTCCTCTGTACAGTCTGAAACCTCTGTTAGTACCACAGCTTGTGTATGCTGTGCTTTTTCTCACACATGCATGCCTACGATGAAGTTTAATCCATAAGTTAGGCATAATAAGACACTAAGAACAAATACTAATAACATAGAACAATTATAACAATACACTGTAAGAAAAGTTGTGTGAGTGAAGTCTCTCTCTCTCTGCCCTCATTATATCTTACTGTACTGTACCTGGGTAACTGAAACAACAGATGGAGAGTCTCCCGTGGGAACCTCTGCTTGCTCCCTTTAGAAATCCATTTGCTTCTTCTGTCCTATTAAAAATATGTGCCTGAAGAGACAAACTTTCTTGATCGGCTACTACATTTGCATCAATCAAACAGTGATTTATATTTCAGCTCCTGAGATAAGTGTCAAAAGACAAAAGTATAAAGAATTTAGTTTAAATATCTTGAGTTTTATTTGTGATTCTAGAATTGGGCTACACCTTAGTCTATGAAATATTATAGAATTAGCCGCGCTATGAAGCTGAGGACAGCAGCTTTATAGTAACAAAGGATCGAAGAAAGTAGAAACAGAGAACAAAAAGTGGAGTCCTCATTTCAAAGTTACTTTCCTGATAAAAGTTAAAGCACAGAGGACTTCCTTATCATCACAGCTAAACTGACTTGTGTGTGAATTTGGCTGTTATCTCTCTCCTGATTTCTTGAAGGTCAGATGAAGAACCTAGTTCTGGCTTGGTGGCATGGATCCTCCTCAGGAGTGGCTCCACCCTGGGGCAGGGTCTCACTCCAAATCAATGGCCTTCTACAAATTGCATTTAACACAAGTCATTAGAAGGATGAAAAAATAATCAAATCTGGACTAACAGTCACATACAAAAGTCAATACCATTATTAAAATTGACTCTGTTCATCCACGAGCAACTTATCAGTTATAACAGGGCAATTAGATATTTGGGAAACGTGAGAGATTTAAAAATCACAGCTCTGTTGAATCATAACTGATTCAGATTAAAAAAATCCACAGCTATGTTCTTTATTACAAGATTTAAAAAGACACTGGAATAAAAAAGAAGCACAGTTCCTGAACCAAGAGCAAGCACAGAATAATTGCTAACGTTTCACTTCCTTTCAACCTGCTTCAAAACATCTGATAAATACCAATACAGACATTTTAAAGAACTTCTGGAAAAGGGATAATGATTATAAAGGGATAATAGAAAAGTAAAATAAAGGTCAATAAGCACTTGAAAACAGTGATAACCTTTCCAGTAAAATGTCACAACTTTAAAACAATAAAACCCCCTTTATTGCATAAGCAAATTTATTTATTTATTTTTTGTGAATTGCACCACCGGGATGAACTGGAGAGGGCGGGTATGTAAGGAAAGCAGTGCTCCTCATAGTTGGTGTGAGATAAGCTGGTCCAGTTATGAGGAAGCCATTCACCACCACGTACCAACATGGACAAATGATACATATCTTTGGTTCTGCTATTGAAGCACTAATAGTTCATTCTGTGAAATTTTTTAGGAAGCTTTAGAAATATTATTTTCATTTACTTTCCTAATAGATAGCAATTATGGGGTGTAGAATCCCAAAGGAAGCATCATCTTTTGATGAATAGAAATGCGTGCATTACACTGTGAAAGAGGTGTGGGCAGGGCGTGTTGGGGGGAGGTTGTGCTGGGGAGGTTGGGTGCAGGGGAGGTTGTGTGTGGGGAGGTTGTGTGCAAGAGATGTGTGCAGGGGAGGTCGTGTGCAGAGGAGGTTGGGTGCAGGGAGGTTGGGTGCAGGGGAGGTTGTGTGTGGGGAGGTTGTGTGCAAGAGATGTGTGCAGGGGAGGTCGTGTGCAAGAGATGTCATGTTCAGGGAGGTCATGTGCAAGAGATGTTGTGTGCAAGAGATGTTATGTTCAGGGAGGTTGTGTGCAAGAGATGTTGTGTGCAGGACAGATTATGTGCAAGAGATGTTTTGTGCAGGGGAGGTTGGGGGCAGGAAGGTTGGGTGCAGGCGAGCTTGGTGGTGTTCTCTCTGATGGCCCTGATACTCTCTGTCATCTGAGGGTGAAGAGAATGGAGATAGGAGATTAGAGGCATTTTCACACAGATTCGCTGCAAGGAAGTGGCAAGAGAGAAAGGTGAGTGTCATGCTGAGTATGTCACCTGCAGGGTGGAGATGGCCTCTGGCACCAACCCCAGAGCTCAGCTATGGGATTTGCCCATGGCATGCTCAGCAGCCCAAGCAAAGACAGGGGCTGCTCCAAATTTGGGGCATTGCTGGGCAGTCACCTTCAAAGGACAAGGGCCATAGGTCATTAGGATGTGACAGCCATATGACAAAAGGGCTAGGTGTGAAGCCCCAATGAGGCAGGAGGAAAGTAGATCTATGAAGGGGTCACAGAGAAAAATAAAGGGTCTCACGTGTCCAAGACATCCCCAAGGTTAAAGAATTGGGATATTGGGAGTAACGGGCAAGTGAGCTGTCGAGCCGGGGAGGTTGAGATCCTGTGATCCTGCCCATCCTTTAGTATGAGAAGGGCTGCCTCAATGCTGGACACTGTGTGTGGCTGTGTGAGGGGAAGGGGATTAAAGTAAAGCCCAGCAACAGTTGGGTACAAGGAAGCCATGCTGCCAGAAGACAGGCTTCTCCCCTGCAGGATTCCTTATCTTGACAGGACAGCAGTTAGGTCCCAGGGATGGTCTCCTTTGTTTCACAGTGTAAGAGTGGAGAAGTGATATTTATCACCTCTCAATGGGAAGCACCCACCCCCACTACATGGATTGAGGCCTCATGTGTGGAGCCAGGAGGAAACCCAGAGAGACCCAGGGGTCCACAGCCCTCTGCAGAATCCTGGCGGGACTCAGAACCACACAAGGAGGAATCTGGGCCCACACTTGTTAACCTCACAGCTTTACATCTTTTGGGGGCCGATCAGATTTCTTAATGAAGTGGCGATGGAACAACTACACTAACTCAGCCACCCTGAGGAAGCATCTCCAGGACGGATTGCCTGGATTAGTGCTGCCTTCTGGGGGAGCACGTTGGAATTCGCATCTCTGAGAAGTTAATTGGTCCGTAGGGGATCCAAACCTCAGGGTCCTGTTAATCCCAGGCTCTGACCCGTGTGATTTAAACTTGCTTAGAAGGGTACGTGGGGTTTTCGTTCTTATCTCCTTTTATTACATTTCTGTTGAGTCCCTCTGCAATTCGGGTGATCCGCAGCCAATAGACAAACATAAGCGTATTACTCTGAGGCTTCTCTGGCGCTAGTTGCTCCTTGAGCTCCTGGAGCGCCCTGAGAGCGGACCCTGCGGCTGCGTTTCCAGGGCGAGCACTGGGCATGTGCAGGCAGCCAGGCCTCTGCAGAAAGGGACGCCATTGAATGGGATGGACACTAAAAATGATTCCCAGTTTGGGATTTTGCAGAATTTAATAAAAAATCATCTCAATTTTGTTCAACTTCACAAATGATCTGTGCACATCTGAAACCAGCAATTCCGTGCAGCGTTTTCTTTCTTTGGAGACGTTTTCCATAGAGGGGAACTCTGGGATGTCTCACCCACCCTAAGTCGGACTAAGCCTATGCTTTATTCAGATGGAACATATCTCTGCTTTAATGTTTCCCAAGGCATTTTAGCTTATCCTGAGGCATTGTTTAGATAAAGCATTGTCTGGAAAGTCTTGGGGAGAAGCAGACTCTTCACTTCAAATTAATGCTCTTATAACCTAAAACTGTCACCAGCAATAAACTCGTAGTGCTGCGGGCCATGCCCAGAGCACAGATGTTGCCTTGGAGTTGAGCTGTGCCTCCTCACCGGGCCAGTCTCTCTGCACCTGGGGACATGAGCCTCTGACATCCAGAGTGACTTCAGTCAGTGTGAGATTAAGGATTTCCAAACACTCCAGAGCAGTGCTGTGTAGTGATGATTAAAAAATCACATCCCAGGTACGATTCCAGTGGGTGGGCTTAGAGGACTGGCTGGGAAATTTTACTCTGGCTTTACTGGGAATTATTACAATTCCAATACTTCTGAAGATTGGGAAACAAATCATTAGGAGTTATGTATCAGGACTGCTACTGTGTGTGATAACCACCAGTGGTCACAGGTGGAGAGTTACTATTGGTTGGTTATTAAGTAACTGATGGTTACAGCTGGGGGCCTAAGAATCTTTGTGGTGCTGTTGTTAATATGGCCAAGAGGACATGGACAAATGGGCAATTGGTGACGATTTACTGAATTGATCTTGTCTCTAAATTTGAAGGCAAATTCAGTCACATGTAAGACAAGAGCTATTGTCTCACAGTGCGACTACCTTTCAGGAGAAACTGGGAACTATCAGATGGGGCTCTGGAGATTTTCATTCTTCTTAGCTGGATTGCAGGTGACTCCTGACAGCACTACTGCAAAACCATCTTGAAACAGCTTCAAACAACTCAGTGAAACAAAAGCCCTTTATAACCACTTTGACAGCAATTCTCTCAAAACATTATTCAGTCCATTCTTGTATCTGCTACATAAGAAAACAAATAAAGCAAAACAAACATAAAAATGCAGTTCTTATTTCAACTTGCATTCCAACGTCCTTTGATTTTTCATGTCAGATATTTCTTGCAGCCTTTGAAATCACTTTTATACGGAGACAATTTAATATGAAACCGGTGCTATTTTTTTTGTCTAAATTGTCATGTTTTTCCATATAATGAGATTAATTTTAGTGCCCCTCTCCATAAGGAAATAATGCTTCTCAGAATAATTTATTCAGTACTTCTAACAGTTCTAAAACCTAAGTGAGAAGGGGTCAGCTTGCCACAGTGTGTGCAATTGCTTGACTGAGTTAGGAGGTATGAACTTCTGCTGATCAAACAAACTGCGAGGGTTTTGAGGTCATGCTCCAGCGATGCAGCCCTCCCCATCAAAGGGGGTAGAGACCAAGTCCTGTTGCTCTACAGACAAACAGTAATATTGGACACCCGTTTCAGCAGACAGCATGCTCCTGGTCAGGGTGAGGTGGGGGAGAAAGTGGAGAACATATCTTAGACATAATAGTAAAATGTGCTTCATGATCATTGAATTTCTCTCCTGAATTGGGTAAAATTTTCCAGTAGTAATGAGATGAACTGGGCTTCCCCATGGTGTGTGTTGAAGGGAAAATGTTGCCCCCAACCGGCATTTCAATCATGAGGCCTTATTTAATTGTACCTGTTTATTAAGCCCTCTGTGGGCCACGAGTCTATTCAAGTCCCTTACGGGAAATGCCTTTGCCCTTGTTTTCTGGTGACAGCTTGCATCCTAATGTCTCAATGTTGCCCATAGTTACACCTAACTCTTATTCATTTGTTGACACCCAAGTGTCATTTTGAATTTAATGAGGCTGCTAGTAGCCTTTGTCTGGCCCAGGCCAGTGTGGTCTCTATCTTTGCTGTGGCCTACAAACCTTGGTTAGGAGACAGAGGCTGCAGGGGCCCTTAACATAAAGTATCTTACATCAGAGGCCTCATTCTTAGAGGTTCTAAACCACCATGGACAAAAGATCTAGCTGGCCTGATCCCATCAAGAACCTTAAACACAGCCCTGATTCCTACCGCCCCTCCAGAGGGAGGATGCATGGAAATGTGTGTACCTGTGTGGGACACAGTGTACTGTTAGGGGCAAAGCAGCGGGTCCATTCAGTTTCACAATAGGAGAGACTATAACCTACAATGAAGAATGGGCCTCCTAAAATGACATAGCACCCCATCTGATTATCTTTACATCCTGACACTCCTGCAAATTCAAACGTCTCCATGCTCAAGTTATAGGTCTTCCCCTAGAACTAATACCTCCTCCTCTTGTCTTTCCAAATTACAATGAAAGAGTTAGTATGCATTACTAGATTCCAAAGATTGCAGTGCAATATCAAGTAAATATATCTCTGGGCTTTAAGGCTTGATACCTTAGAACTCTACTCATTTGGACATTGGGACTTTACATAATAGCAATATGGTCCAACCCCTTCCTTTGAGGGTGACATGAGTCAGAACTGGAGGAGCCAGACATTAGCATCTGAGACAAAAGCTCATATGTGGCTATTGTTCTCAAGTGGCCCCTCTGAGAATGACCTGAATTCAGAGTGGCTGAGACTATGGGGGAGTGGGAGCAGGACAGGAGATCAGGGTGGAATGTCACCCAGAGGCCAACCAGGAAGGAGGCTGGAGGCTGCTAAAGAGTTTGGTTTGTCTTTGTGTAATCAGAGGGCGATATGAAGGGAATCAAGTAGAAAGTGATGTGGTCCCATTCATATATATTATTGTCAAATTTGTGGATGAAGAATAGAGCCAGGACTGGAAGTGGATGTGGCAGACCTGCAGGGACACCACTGTCCTCTCCACATGTGGCTGGGGGAGATGGAACAGTGTGAAGTGGCTGAAGTTCATGGATGTGAGGCTTAATGAGATAGCAGAGATAAAAGGTGTGGATGACAGACTCCCTGTGAGAGATGGAGCAGATGGAAGAGTCGGGGACTCTGAATCCCCACCCGGCCCACTGGTGTTGGGCTTGGATAGCTGGGTGGGTTTCCTGGCGATGACAGTGTCACTGAGTCTGGGTAGAGCATGTTCAGGGGCAGCCTGGGAAAGGTAATCAGGCGTTGTCACTTACTCATGTTCAGCTGCAAGTCATGTGAAGTAGCCAGGTGGACATGTCAAAGAGGCAGGTGGAAAGTCATGTTCCAGATACTTAAATTCTGGGGTCACTGACACATGGATGTGATTCAAGTGCATATGAATGGATGAAGCTACCTAAGAATAGAGTGAGGCAGGAAAATACTGACGCACGCAGGCTTGGCCCTTAAAATTCGTCATGCAGGGTGGGTGGTGAAAAGAGAAGGATGCCCAGACAGTCCATTGCCTCAAACATACTAAGAAAGTTATGTGATTAGAAAACCAAAAGGAGGCTCAGCGCCTATAGCTCAACCGGCTAAGGCACCAGCCACGTACACCTAAGGTGGCGGGTTCGAATCCCCAGCCTGGACCCGCCAAACAACAATGACGGCTGCAACCAAAAAATAGCCGGGCGCTGTGGCGGGCGCCTGTGGTCCCAGCTACTTGGGAGGCGGAGGCAAGAGACTCGCTTGAGCCCAGGAGTTGGAGGTTGCTGTGAGTTGTAATGCCACGGCACTCTACCCAGGGGGACAGCTTGAGGCTCTGTCTCAAA